>JAAGKR010005677.1:0-48897 GCA_011419295.1 Clarias macrocephalus
TTTCAGCAGACTCGCGCTCTCCGACACACACCTTCAGCTCAGTGTCTTCACCATCAGTAGAGGCTCAGTCACCATGCTCTCTATTTGTAAGTAAACTCATGTGTGTGTGCGTGTGTGTGTGTGTGTGTGTGTGTGTGTGTGTGTCAAGTCAAGTCAAGTCAAGTCAAGTCAATTTTATTTATATAGCGCTTTTAACAATTGACATTGTCGCAAAGCCGCTTTACACAATAAAAAAAAAAAAGTGTGTGTGTGTAATTGAGTGGATAAGGAGTGCAAAGGCTAGATTTGTAATAAGAATGTCCAGAAGGATATTTTAACCTCTTTACTCTGAATGTGTTTAAAGCAAGTCATGTTCTTCAGCCATTTTACATTTCATTTGATTTGTAAATTTTGTTGATGTTAGCTTTTTGGTTAGTAATTGGGAACAGCTTAGAGCTTAAATAAAATCATGTATTTATTTAAAATTATTTAAATAAACAATTTATTTAAAATTAAATAAAATAGCAGACAAGTAGGAAGCAAGTCGCCAGAAGTTCTACAAGGACCGCAAGCATCTGCGAGGACCGACAAAAAATTAAACATGTTTAATTAAACATTTTTAATTTTTCATGTTTAAAAACTTGTTTAAAAATTAAATGTTTGACAAACATGTTTAATTGTTTGCGTGGAAAGATGGAAATGTAATCACAGCGCCAAAACTCGCGGTGAATCATGATGAACTGTACTTTTGGCCACCGTATATGTGAGATAGGGGTATAACCGAGAGCAAAGTGTGCGGCGGCGTGTGAGTTGCTGAGCTCTCCCGCTCTCTCAAACATGTATGATGACGTTTTGGTGTTAAAATGCTTTGGGTGCTTCCCTCTTCGTGGAATTGTCTTGTTACACAGGTAACCGATTGCTAATGTATTGTCTTTTTCACACAACACGTAGAATTGCCAGACCGCCATTTTAGCAGCGCGCAAAAAAAAATTTCTTGAGAGTATTGCGTCATCTGCCGATCAACCTTACCAAGGCTATTATTGGCCGATTATGATCGGCGACCGATCAATCAGAGCACCCCTAACCATAATACATTGGTTCACAGAGTTTTGTCTTCAGCTAAGGAACTCAGTTGAGACTTGTGCAGACCACACAGGGGTGGAACTGGATAAACCTCTTCAGGGATGTTTTAATGATCAGGGAAGATTGTTCTAGTGTTGTTGTAGTGTGTAGAATTGTCATGATCTGACAGCTTTAACTAGTGCTGGGGGATTTTCTCTGTTAATTCAGTTTTTCAGATGAAAAAAGAAGACAGCACTGAGGTCTTTAGCAAAAGCTTCAAAATTTCACTTCAAGATATTACGACGATATGGAATCTGAAGTTAGATGATTTTGTTGACAAACATTAATTATATAGACTTCTAGAAGCTTATCAACAAACAAGCTGCAGTTTTATGTCTCTCTTGTTTTTTAGGTCATATGTCCCTTCGTACCTTTGTCTGTTTGTCTGTCTGAGATTCTCTTGAGTGTGAAATTTAAAGGAGGAGTGGCTGAATGTTTTGGATGTTTTTGAATGTTTGGATTTATGTGGGATTACAGTTCTAACCAGCAGATGAACAGATCTGAAAGTAAATTTTTTTGGAGCTTTATTCCTGTTTTATATATTTAAAGGCCATTTCTGCCTAACAAATAAATAACAAGGAGCTTTAGATGTCGCCTGCTGTTCATTTTATTTTGTCCACTTCTTGAATAAGTGAAATGAATAACTGTTCATAGCTGTGAGAACATCGGTGACCGTGAGAATTCCTCTACAACTGTGAATTTGACTCTAAGCAAAACAACCTAATATAATAGGTGGTATTCAATGACAAAAACACTTCAGTTGTAGGAGACAAATCACCAGCTTGGTAGCTTTAGTAACTCCACTTTAGGTTGGTCAGCAACACATCATGCTGAGGTTGATTAGTTTCTTGTAACACCGTACCCTGTTCTGTTTATTTTCATCCTGCTCCATCAGTGAAAAAGGAGAACAGTGACTAGAGACTGCACTGTTTATTTCCTCAGCAGTGACACTGGTGTGGCTCATGATGTCTGTGTCACAGGTGTGTCGTGTTGAGTAACGCCTCAGTCTGTAACGATGTACAGACATAACGATGTGTTAGTAAAACTGGACTTTTAAAATAAATGGAAACCTTAGTCTAACTGAAATTGCACTAAACTGTACTTCTCAGGGTTGAACTTTCCCGCATAACACGGTTGGGAGTTGAGCTGCTCCTGTGTATATACCTCAGTCTGACAAAGAAATCGTCAGAGGCGCTCTGTGCATGCTCCACTATTCCTGTCCTGATCTTTGACCTGGAAGTCAAACAAATTAGTAACAGCAGGAGAAGCCTCGAACAATACAGCAATGTCCTCTGCTTTCAGATAACATCATAACCACGCATCTCATTTGTGCAAAAATTAACGTGTGCAGGATGTGCGAAATGTACATGGATGGAAAAATGGCCATGTTTTCACCCCTCAACATTTAATCAGTTTGTCACTAGCTACCTTGTTTGTTTACTGTATTGGTCTGTGATGTGTAATAGCTTAACCAGGAATACTAACTAGCTGAAAGGTGGCAGAGCGATCTACCTATTATAGGATGAGCACTATACTATTACAGTAGAGTGGAATATATTTTTAATCAATTCCCTGCCATGCGGGAAAAGGGACAAAGAGAGTAGTCCAGTTAATTGGTCGAATGTCACTGCTGAGTTCTCTAATCAGGCAACAAACCAGAGAGAAACAGCTAGCGGTGGTCCTGTGCTTAGAAGCAGCTGTGCAGTTAGTACACTTGACCAAGGTGCATATAAAGCATTGAGAAGACGCATAACTCGGAAACTTGAGAATTAATTATGATTGACTGTTCACAGCTGTTCTAAGAATAAGCATTAAACTATCTAGATGTGTGTTGGTGTGTGAAAGAGTAAGAGGGAAATCCTACTTTTATCCATAAAACCCACACATTTTTTTGGGGTCATATGAATTGTCTCTCTCTCTCTCGCTCTCGCTCTCTCTCCCTCTTGTCTTTGCCATTTTGTGAATTTTGCTTTAAGATCACGAGGAAAGGGGGTTGTTTGGAAGTAAGCAGTCAGTCATGGGAACATGCAAATACCTGCAAACTGAATTCTATTCATATCTTTCTTGTCTTTGCTGTTGCAGGACGAGACTCTGTCTCCGCTTTCGCCCCAGTCTCAGCCCTCTCCGCTCTCCGTCTGCTCCGACTCCAGCAGCTCCATCGACCTGCCTTCTGAGAAGAAGCTGGTCAGGAAGACCAATCAGACAAAAGGTGAAAACTCTCATCCAATCAGTGTTACATGCTGACAATTTATACCATTCATCGACTTGTGTTTGTGTGCGCGTGTATTTACATTTAGGTATTTGGCAGACGCTCTTATTTACAAAAGTGCTTTGTAGTTTCTGTCACACAATAATAGTACCGTAGAAATGCACAAAAAAACAATATATACAGCACAAATATATACAGTGGAACCTTGGATTGCGAGCATAATTCGTTCCAGAAGCATGCTTGTATATCAAAACACTCGTATATCAAAGATTTCCCTCTTAAGAAATAATGGAAACTATTTGTTCCACAACCCAAAAATATTTGGGTTGAGCGAGCACACGCACAGACAGATGCGCACACAGACAATGCATGCCACATGATACTTAGTACTCGTCAAAGTTGGGTAAAGTAGCCAAAAAATTTACTCAAGAAAGAGTAGCTGTACTTGAGTAGAAGTAAAAAGTAGTCATCCAAAATATTACTCAAGTAAGAGTAAAAAATATTCTGTGAAAAGACTACTCAAGTACTGAGTAACTGTTTCAATCTCAATGTCAGATTTTTTTATTTTTTAGAAATTATAATCATTATATATTAGTATATATAATATATACTGAACTGTGTGTCTGTTTTGGCAGATAGAGATAGATAGTTGTTTTGCTATGGGCACACACCGAAGACTTTCATTAACTTAGTTCTGTGTTCAAAAAAATCTGTGAGGGTTAAAAGTAATCAAGATGCAAGGTGCTTTATTGGCATGACAAATGTTTACATTTGTATTGCCCAATCGTGGAGATGAGGCACAAGAAAATAACAGAAGTTGAGGATAAAAAAAAATAACAGTATAGAAAGTGTAACAATAAATAAATGTTATATAACAGAGTACAGACATTTTAGTCAAAGATAAAATGACTCTTGTGAACATTATGAAAAAAAAAGGAGAGAAAAAAAGTGTATACACATACAGTCAAGCCCGAAATTATTCATATCCTAAATTCTGACTTAGTTACTTTTATTGAACAAGCAAGGTTTTTTTTTTTTTTTGACCGAAAATTACAAAAGATAATAAGATGATGTACAAGAGGCATCATTGTGGGGAAAAATATTTCTCAGCTTTTATTTACACTTGAACAAAAAGTGGCATGTCACAAAAAGTGGCAAATTATTCATACCCTTCTCAATAATCAATAGAAAAGGCTTCCTATAATTTCTGACCAGCTTTTTGAATGTATTTTTGCCTGTTCAACTCTTTCAGGTTGGAGGGTCTCCTTGCCATCACCCTGATCTTTAGCTCCCTCCACAGATTCTCAATTCTCTGGATTTAAGTCAGGACTCTGGCTGGGCCACTGTAAAACGTTAATGTTTTTGGCTGCTAACCATTTGTCTGTTGAATAGAGCCCATGACGTGCAGTGCGAAACTTGTTCGGCTCAATGAGCTCTAAATGTGTACCTAGTTTCATGTGCATACAGTATGTCACAAAAGTGAGTACACCCCTCACATCTCTGCAAATATTTAGTTATATCTTTTCATAGGACAACACTGCATAAATGACTCTTTGATACAATGAAAAGTAGTCAGTGTAAAGTTTGTATAGCAGTGTAAATTTCTTGTCCCCTCAAAATAACTAAAAATACAGCCAATAATAGCTGATCCCCTGGCAATAAAAGTGAGTACACCCCTAAGTGAAAATGTGAAATGTCAATATTTTGTGTGGCCACCATCATTTTTCAGCGCAGCTTGAATTCTCTTGGCCATGGAGTTCACCAGAGCGTCACAGGTTGCCACTGAAATCCTCTTCTACTCTTCCATCACAACATCACGGAGGTGGTGGACATTTGACACCTTGTGCTCCTTCACCTTCCTTTTCAGAATGTCCCAGAGGTGTTCTATGGGGTTTAGGTCTGGAGACATGCTTGGCCAGTCAATCACCTTTACCCTCAGCCTCTTTAGCAAGCCAGTGGTCATCTTGGAGGTGTGTTTGGGGTCATTATCATGGTGGAACACTGCTCTGTGGCCCAGTTTTCGAAGGGAGGGGATCATGCTCTGCTTCAGTATGTCACAGTACATGTTATTTCATGTTTCCCTCAATGAACTGTAGCTCCCCAAAGCATGTTTGACTGTAGGCAAGACACACTTGTCTTTGTACTCCTCACCTGGTTGCCGCCACATATGCTTGACACCATCTGAACCAAATAGGTTTATCTTGGTCTCATCAGACCACAGTATATGGTTCCAGTAATCCTGATCCTTAGTTTGCATGTCTGCAGCAAATTGTTTGCGAGCTTTCTTGTGCATCATCTTTAGAAGAGGCAATGAAGAGCAATTTGATGCAGTGTGCGGAGTACGGTCTGAGCACTGACAGGCTGACCGCCCATTCCTTCTATCTCTGCAGCAACGATGGATGCACTCATCCGTCTGTTTTCCAAAGCCAGTCTTTGGATCTGACGCTGAGAACGTGCACTCAGCTTCTTTGGCCGACCATGGCGAGGCCTGTTCTGAGAAGAACCTCTCCTCTTAAAGCGCTGGATGGTCTTGGCCACTGTGCTGCAGCACAGTTGCAGAGTGTTGGCTATCTTCTTATAGCCTAGGCCATCTTTATGTAAAGCAACAATTCGTTTTTCAGGTCTTCTGAGAATTGTTTGCCATGAGGTGTCATGTTGAACTTTCAGTGGTCAGGTTGAAAGAGAGGAGGAGCTTTAATACCAAATTTAACTCACCTGCTATCTGGTGACACCTGAGACAGTGTAACACTAATGAGTCACGTGACAAAGGGGAAGGAAAATGATGAATTGTGCTTAATTTGTACATTTTCACTTAGGGGTGTACTCACTTTTGTTACCAGGGGTTCAGCTATTATTGCCTGTATTTTTAGTTATTTTGAGGGGACAACAATAAATTTACACAGCTATACAAACTTTACACTGACTACTTTTCATTGTGTCAAAGAGTCATTTATGCAGTGTTGTCCTATGAAAAGATATAACTAAATATTTGCAGAGATGTGAGGGGTGTACTCACTTTTGTGACATGCTGTAGGTGCAAGCGTATGAGCTATGCAGCAAAATCTCGTGTGAAGGCCCCTAAGGCCCCCGTGCCTTTCGACTCTCAGGCATTCTAATGGCAGCAGCTACAAATTGCAAACGTCACACACTATATAGGGCTGATGTCAGTTTGGGCCCTAAATATTTGTTGAGTGCATTAGTGTGTGTGTGAGACGTGCGCGTGTGTCAGTCTGTGTGTGACGAGTAAATGTGTTTGTGTGTGTGTGGTGTGTGAGTTTGTGTGTTAACATTTGTGATGTGTATGTGAGACATGTGACTTAGTGTATGGGAGTGTGGATGTTTGTGTATGCGGGTGTTTGCGGGTGTGTGTGCTGTACCCTTAGGCCCTAATAATAGTGATCAGTTTATAATCCACATTCCAGGAGCTGACTTAAGTTAGCTTAAAGTGGGGATGGGTGAATTATTAGGTCTAAGCAGTAGTGTTGTCCAGGGCCATCTTGTTTTCCTGAGGATTCTTTTTTCTTTTTTTCCACCATTGTGGGCTTTTTGGGGGACCTGACATGTTCAAAAGCTCATGAAAATTGGCAGACAGGTTGGAATCTGCTGCCATTAGGATACCTGAGACTCTGGGCCCCAGGTGTGGCACACATTTAGAGCTCATTGAGCTGAACAACTTTCGCACTGCATGTCATGGGCTCAACTCAATGGGAAGTCA
Source organism: Clarias macrocephalus (assembly GCA_011419295.1). Taxonomy (NCBI): domain Eukaryota; kingdom Metazoa; phylum Chordata; class Actinopteri; order Siluriformes; family Clariidae; genus Clarias; species Clarias macrocephalus. The sequence continues at coordinate 7,026 of JAAGKR010005677.1, forward strand.
GTTATTTTGTGTCGTTTGCCAAAAGTTGATGAATTTTGATATACTCCATCTAGAGGATTTATACAATCGTCTGTGTGATCTAAAGACATTGAGGATGCAAAATTGTCGAGGGATTTTCAATATTTCAACCGTCTCAGATGCCTTAAATTTGTGCTAAAAAGTGGTTAAAACGCGTATGTGGCATAATATTAAGTGACACATGTAACATTATAGTGTGAGTAACAAAATACACATTTTTCCCCAGTATCCTCAGTTTTTTCGGAATCACGAATGTTAACACTTATACTCTCGCATCTCTCTCTCACATACACACACAAACACACTCGTACATCACACACACATCACAAATGTTAACACATAGACTCACACACCACACACAAACATGCACAAACACATTCACTCGTCTCACATGCAGACGCTGACAACCCTGTCTCACACACAAACAAGTGGCTTAAATGATTGAAATAAAAAAAAATTATATTAAACAAAGATAAACCAAGCAAACAGTGATCAAGTTGTACCTTGCACCTGGGCGATGGCCTTTTGTAGGCATTAACATGCTCACAGGTTGTGTGGTGCATCATTGCTTGCAACTATATTTTAGTTTATATTTGTCATTAAGTTTTCCTGGTCTACCTGAGCTGAGCTTGCTTTTCTCAGAACACGTGTGTCCAATGTGGACACGAAAGCCATGCTGCAGATTTATAATGCAAACTATAGCATTGCCCACAGTTAGCTTTGTATATAATTTGTATCTGTTAGCTCATATTAATGCTGATATATAGCCTATTGCTTTATCCAATCAGAATCACAGGTGTGTAATTTTTTTTTTCCCCTCTTTGTAGCAAAACCTGTCTCGAGGTCAATTCACCTGAGCCCCAAAGTCTCCATTCAGCCTAAGCCCCTTATCACAGCACTTCCCATCACTCAGACTGCAGGAGGCCTGCAGACCAAAACTATTATCATCCAGCCAGTGCAGGCCACCATTGTGCCCGTGGTCAAACCTGCGCCCGTCACCATCCAGCCGGCTCTCACTGCAGGTCAGAAAGTGTCTAATCATGCATCCTAATCTCTGAAAGTGTTTGTGTTTTTTACCTTCAGATATAGACACTTCTATTATTCAGGGATGTTATGATTTTACTAACAATTTATGTAGAATAACCTTTATATAGAATGCTGGCAAGAACTGTACTGTGCAGATTTGAATATGCATTCATACGGCGGCGACAAGTGAAGGTGTTGTAACTGATGAGTCAACTTTCTGAATGTTGGTTTACTTTCACTTCAATTGTTATTTAGATACTAATAAGTTAAAAAATATAAGAAATGAAGATGTACTTTGTTGAATTTGGTGCTCTTGAAATGTGGCTCTCAAAATGGATTCTCCAGGGGTCTAGGCAGCAGAGCTATGAAGTTAAAATTAATTCATTAATTTTTTAATGTATTTATTGTAAATGCTGAAACTTGCAGACTGTGGTCTAAAGATGGCGTCAGATTTCTACTTTTGACATGGCAGTTTTTTTTAATTGGATTGTTTTAGTGGCAGCATTGTGCATTCTTGCTTTGTTTTCCAGGTAACCATGACAATAACTCCCAGTTAAAGCCAAACGTGACATTAACACGATTGAGCTTTAATTATACATGATTATAAAATATACATGATTGCTACATTAGCCGGATGCAACACGTGTGTAACACGAAGGGCTTTTTTGTTTGTTTTTATCCTGTGGGTTTTATTGCCCCATGAATGTCTAGCTCCGTTTGTGCAGCTCATTATTCTGGCTTTAAAAGCATTTGGTGTTTTTGTGTCTCACTTCTATCACTTGTCTAACTGGAGTACAGGCAATGCTGGTTAAGAAACAAAAGCAAAGAAACCACAGAATGTCTCAATCTCTCTGTGTGTTTGTGCGTGTGCGCACGCATTTATAAACTGCTGGGTCCTAAGATCTTTATGTCGAAGCCAACTTACAGTGGGAATATACACAGATAGTGTAATTGTACATTTATTTATCTTTCAAAATAAAATTTATAATCCCTGATGATTGTATCAGTGTGTGACACAATATATACCAAAAGCACAACGCTGTCCAGACCAATATCAGTGTGTAATATTAACAGTGTTGTGCATGAACACATTGAAACAGCTCTGTTCAGTGCACATGTAAACGGCAAATTGAACGGTAACGTCCAGGGTGGTGTCTGAGTGGTAAAGTTTACGTTTGTTCCGTTTCCAGAGATGCCAAGTTGATAAAACATAATCCTAAAGAGTTGAAAAAGGAAAAAGTTATACCACCCTGTATATGGTTTATATTTGTCATGAACCAACTTTGAGTGTGAAAACATGCCAAAAGAGCTGAAAAATCAAATAACATGTATGTACTGTAGTGTGTAATGTATGTATTTCTGTATTTAAAAAGTCTAGTCACAAGGGCACGGAAGCACACTACAGGGAATCTGCCAGCCTAATCCGCATGTCTTTGAACTGTGGGAGAAAACCACATTACCCAGAGGAAACCCACCAAGCACGGGGAGAACATGTAAACTTCCCAGACCCAAGGCGGGATTCTGTGGTACTTGCAACTGAAAAAAAAAAAGAAACTTAGATTTAACCATTACATTAAAGTAAAGTACAATGCAATGCAAAAATGTTTTAAAGAAAATATTACTAAAAGACATACAAACGCATACAGACAGATAGATATTTGTTTTTATAGGTTTTCGAGTAGTAGAACAATCTCCCACTTTATCCATATATACATATACACACATACATACACACAGTGAGACAGATGGATAGATACAGTGGAACCTTGGATTGCGAGCGTAATTTGTTCTAGAAGCATGCTTCTACAGTGGAACCTTGGATTGGGAGTAACGCGGTTTGTGAGTGTTCTGCAAGACAAGCAAAATGTTTTTATTTTATTTTTTTATAAATTTTGTCTTGAAAAACAAGCAAGTCTTGGTTTACAAATACCAAGTATCATGTGGCATGCATACATCATACGTGTTTCTTGTTTTGACGCCGAGCGTCATGTGATCACAAATGACCCAATGGTTTTTCTCTCTTGCCCTGGAATAATCGTCTTCCCTGCTCGGTCTTAGTGCTGGTCTCTTACTGATATAATCAACATCTGTGCACGCGTGTACTGTTTATTATAACACGTGTGCACGCGGGTAAATGTGTATGAGTAAAAATAAAACGAATTAACCTTTTGAAAAAAGTAAAAATAAATCCTGACAGATAAGTATTTTCTTTAGTGAACGCGCATGCACTGTTTGTGCATGCACTGTGTGTTTATGCATGCATGTGCTGTTTGTGTGCATGTATGTGAAGCTAAAGTAAGACGAGAGGAGGAATGACTCTCTTCTTACAGAGTGGCCCTCCTTCCTCTACAGTAGGAGACACTGCTTTATCGGGAAATTTAACAAGGAACCTCTCTAATGATGCTTACTTTTGCTTTATGTGCTCACACTTGTGTTATAATAAACAGTACATGTGTGAGTACATAGAGCAAAGGGCAACTTTCACACACGCACACGCGCACACACACATACAAATACAAAATAAAAGATGCATTATGAGCACACACGTGGTCAGAGTGTTGTAAACAGTTCATGCGTGCACGGATGTTGACTGAGTGAGAGGCGCACACTGAGACTGTGTATGGGAGACCATTACCCACAATTCCGCAGCGAGAGAGAGAGAGATCAACCATTAGCTCAGCTGTGATCACGTGACGCTTGGCATCAAAACAAGAAGTGCATGCGTGCCACTCAGTGATACTTGGTAGCCGTATATCAAGACTTGCTCATTTTTCAAGTCATAATTTATTACAAAATTTTGCTAAAATTCCACTGTATTTGTTTTTAAATTTGCATTTGGCAGGTGCTCTTATTCAGAGCAATTTACAAAAGTGCTTTGTAGTTGTTTTTAAGGCCCACCATTTTGGGCTTTTCGAGGGTCTTAACATGCTCAAAAACTCACGAAAATTGGAAGATAGGTTGGCATCTGTTTCCATTAGGATGTCTGAGAGTCGCATAGCACGAGGCCCTCAAGGAGCCTCACACGAGATTATGCAGCATAGCTCATACACACTTGAACCTATGCACTCGTAACTCGGTACACATTTAGAGCTCATTGAGCTGAATAACTTACACACTGCATGTCCTGGGCTCAACTCAGCAGGAAGTCAGTTATTTTGGGTCGTTTGCAAAATTCACCCGATGGATTTTGATATACTTCTCCTAGGGGATTTACATGATCACCACCAAACCGGGCCGATGTGATCTAAAGACACACAATTAGTTTTTATGCGTGTGTGTATGTATATATTAGTTTGCATAGGTATGTACTGTATATACTGTATGTATGAAGTGAGTGAAAGACTGTTCTGAATGTAGCAAGGTGTGGGTGTGATAATACTACTAATACTGAAATGCTTGCCAAAGATGTTTTACTGTGGCCTGTTTTTCACTGGCTGAAAAGCTATTTAAAAATATGTACATAAATTTATTTATTAATTTAATTATTTTTAACCACATGCCTGCAGTGATTTATTCCTGTGATGTGATTGAGCCAGTACTGATGGCTGCGGTTGTGGAATTCTGAGAGATGTTCTGTAACAGTAGTAAATCATCTTGGGGCGACTCGCAGTACAGTGACAGCTGTGCTCCATGAGGGAGCCGAGTCTCTTAAGTTCACATTCAGGAAGATCAAACCTACTTCCAAAGTACATTTTTTGCTTATGGGTGATTTCTTTTCTCTGCACAGGTCATCCCACTTTGCTCTCTCAGCCCACCTCGCTTCTGCAGCTGCAGTCTCCGCAGGTTGTCCCTGCAGGTCCCCACGTGCTCAGGATGCCAAACCTGGTACAGGACAGCCCCACAAACCTCACCACCCCCGCCGCCTCCTTGCCTGTCGTAGGCATCCCGCTCAGAAACCCTCCATCAGATGAGGATGTAAGTCTTAACAACTAGTCATAAGTTTCAGGGTTTATCGCTTAAATTATTTGAACCACCATATGTTCTTCAGGATCTCAATGCTAACAGAAACACACAAAGAGACTGACCATCAAGGTGGGTTGAGTAGCCAAAAATTTTACTCAATTAAGAGTAACTGTACCTCAAAATAATATTACTCAAGTCGAAGTAAAAAGTAGTCATCTAAAATATGAAGAGTTAAAAAGTATTTGGTGAGAAGATTACTGAAGTTCTGAGTTTTCAAGTACTGAAAAGACTACTCAAGTACTGTTTCCTCGTAATGTCCGATAAATATATATATTTTTTAGAAATCATGTAAGCAGCCAGACAAAATGATACAAATAATATAGGTAAATAATGTACAAATTCTGACATTTCCCAATAATAAAATACATGAAATAAATAAAATAAATCAATAAAAATAATTATATTTACAAAATAGCAAATTAAGGAACAAGAAACACAAATTTCCTAATCTCACTTCTGTACAACATAAAGTGTTTGAAACAAATACCTACTGTAGGTAACATGTTTTTGCTTGAACAGTGTAAACTATTTCCAGATATAGCGTATATTCAGTTGCCCTCCACATGGCTTAGTAGAGCGATAATAACATTAGAACATGTGTAAAAGAGGTCTCACTTTACCATATACAGGGCAATCTTAGAAGAAAACCTGTTGGAGTCTGCAAAAGACTTGGGACTGGGACAGAGGTTCACCTTCCAACAGGACAATTATACACAAGTGGAATTTGTAAAGAAATTTGAAAACCATTTACCATTTCCCTCCCAGTTCACAATTATGTTCACCTATTTTGGTTGCACACACACTGTATGGTTCCTGCTTAGCTGTTATAGAAAAAAATTGCAGTAGTCTGCTTTTAATATGCGTGTCCTACATTTGCACATCTGAACCTAATAGCCTCTTCCCTTTTATGATGCAATAACACTTGCAATAAGTGCTACTTTATTATTTTTTAAATTTTTTTTACAGAATACAAATGACTTTTTATATCACTTTTATTGATTTAATCATATTTCCCCAAAAGGTCTTAATCATAAATCAGGTTTTATAAAGCCATGTGTGCTTGGAGCTGAGCCTCAGAGAGTGTGACTGGAGTAGCATTCCTGCTCATCACGTTTACAAAATACCAGGAGTAGCTGGTATACTGGAGATTAGGAATAAAACCACTGACCTTCATCTTTTTCACTGTTAATGCATGCTATGCGACCGAGTGCATGCTTTAGATATTTATAGCCATGTTGATGTTGTACATTTTACAAAAAGAAAGGCTTAATTACGTTTAAATAAAAAAAAAATAATAATAAAAAAAAACAGATGAACACTTTATAGACTTCATACAGTTAGCATTGCATTCAGGCAAGCACAAATCATTATAACATTCTTTACTGTTCCATTTAATTTAGTTTAGACATCCATATTTGCATGTTTTAAATTTTGCCTTTAGGGAGATAAATGATTTTCTAAAACCATATTATATCCACAAAAAAGCTCACCTCCTACACTTGTAAGGCCTGTGTAGAAATGAGCAAAAGAAAACAACTAACGCTGCACAACTATGTTTTGGTTTTGTTAGTCATATTAGCATTTTGCATGAAGCTTCTCTTGCACATGTGCGTTCTGGAAACATTAAACCTACAAATGTCCAGTAATGAGCCGTTTGTCTACAACAGTTAAAATTTCAACTGAACTTTAATTTCAAGTGAACCACTCTATCACTGTAGCTCACTACAAGTTAACTGTCATTTGTTCATAAATAGCGGTGTTGTGAACCACAGCATTGCGTTCGTGCTCTGTGTGGCAGGTGATACACATATGGTTTTTTGAGTTAATTTACTAGATGCCATACCCATGAAAGCAAGGAAGCAAGATGGAGAAATGGAGAGTGGAGAATAAAGAGAGGATCTGGTTCTGCTTCTGATAACATTTGGTCGTCAAATGGTTTTCAGTAAAGAGTTACTCCAGATGGGCTGTCCTCAGTTTGGGAAAAAAGAAAATCCTCAGACTGACACGTGTCAAGGGAGTGGGGGTAAAGTGAAGAGAGGGTTTGTGAGGGAGCAGGAGGCGACACTGGTTTCAGATTGTTGACTGTACATGTATGTTTTTCTGTGTGATCTGGCGGGGCTGTGAGCATTCATCATACAACACCACTTTTTTCTACAGTTCTTCCTACATTTTCTAATCTGTTGCCCAGTATTTAAACAGTTCTTGTGTTTGCCTCTTATGTATGAAGCTCATGTTTCCTTACAGGCTGCTGTGAGCAGTGACCGTTAAACCTGATATCGCAAAGGAGGATTATCTTATCTAGTTACTGTAAAATCATTATTACTATAGCAACAGTGTTTAATCCTATGTGTAAAACCCCTACACAAACACACAGGAACAGACACACTGAAAGACTGAAATGCACCACTATTCTTGTTTGCTATTGTATAGAGTGAACTGGATCAAGTCTGTAATAATGCTCTGTCTCTTCAGAGCAGCAGGAAGGGTAAACAGAAAAGCTGCATTATTTATCAACCAGCTTCAAAGCACACAAAACTCATGGCCCTAATGTTTGTTCCTTTTTGTAGTTTGCACATTTATTTGATTCTGTGTTGGTTTAGTCTGTATATTTCTCATTTCTTCAAAGTCTTTTTGAAACATTAATGATTTGCGAAAGTACTTCATGTCTTTCCTGTATATTACATCCACTGTGTCATGTACGCCTGCAAACTTACTGCAGGTGGTAATAATGTGGCAGTCATGTAATCATGTAATATTGCTTGTGGCATCCATGATCATTTAGCAAGACTGTCTACTCATTCTGAGGATAGCTCAGTCCCCGTTGGAATTTAGGCATACTAGTTTAAGTACTTTCCACAATTAGTTGTCCATGTCGAGGTGAATATTGTCATCAAGACTTATGTTTCCACCAGATCGATGTTAATTATATAAAGAACGTAGTTGCAGTAGAGATTTCTCTGGTGGATAACAGCAAAGGATGCTGTGATTTGAAACTATTTTCTGAGATTGGTCCAAACATTTTTCAGCTTGTCAGGGGATTTGTAAGTGTTCAGAGCAGCTCTGAGAACGCGTAGACCTTTAAACTTAGTATATTTGGTATGTTCTGGTGAGAGCCATTTATCCTGAAAACCTTTTTTTTTTTTTGCCGAAATGTTCAAACTAAATCTGCATTTCATATCTTTATTTTGAGGAACTCAGAAGATAAATGGTAAGAGATCATACTGCTGGAGTGGCAATGCCAGTTAATTTCTTTTTGGTACACACTCATTTGGATTTGAGATCAAAGGCGAATATCAGATTCAGATGTAAGTGTGTTAATGAGGACCAGGGCAATTATGAAGACCAGGTCGATCCGGCTGCTATGCCACATCAGTCAGAAATGTTTTTAAAATCATGAACATATTTCTTGAGTATTTTGGGTACATGGTGTTTATCATAAGAAGACAATGGACGTATAAAAGATTGAATGAATGAACCAGTACATTTACATTACTGAACTTGTATCAACTCACTGTCAGCATTTTATTCTAAAATGATATTGGCAGAACAGCATCCAGAAGATTAATATCTAGCTCAAAGTTGAGTTGCATAAAGGTTGACAGTTAAATAAAAATTTATTAAGGTTGATAAATGGATTATTGTTTTATTAAAATTGAATTATGGAATATTACATATTCATGACATTGCGTTAGTCCTCACAAAATGCTTTTTGTTTGCATAGATAATTGGAAACACGCTGGAAAGATAGTAAAAGGATATGTGTGCTTTGTGTGTTTAAGCTTTTGATGTAGACGACCACTTATCATTTTGGAGGAACCATTTATCTTCATATAACTGAGCCATTAGCTGATATGTGGGTTGATCACACAGAAAGGATCTGTTAAAGGTTATACGAGTTATTTTTCTCTTGGAATAAGGCAGACCTGTTTATCTCTATGTCTATCATATTCTGCTCAGTGTGGCAGCATTAGCGTAAGTAAGAGTCTCTGCAGCCCAATAAGGATGCATCTTATATAGTCAGTAAGAGCCATCTGTGTAGAGTGCAACATGTAGTGTGCATGCATTTAAAACTCAGCACAGATGCATGAATTGGGGTTTAATGAACCCTTACTGATTTCCACATGTGCTGCTGTATTGTGTTGGATCATCCTGTGAGTTCTGCAGTGTGCATGCTGCTGGGATGAACAAGTTTACAGCTTCCTCAGTGCAGTGTTTACAATGGATTCAAAAATTATTCACCCCCTTGTTATATACTTTGTATTGTGGATTTGCTTTTGACAATAGATGATATTGCCTTTACACCCAAAATCTCAAAGTGAAAACATTTTTAGACTAATTCTGGGCAGCTTTTACTGACTGTTGTGTTGAGCGCTTTAAAGTAGCCCATAAGTGGTGTTAGAGGTGAAAATAAAATAAAAACCCAACCTTGGGAGTATATTCATCTTAATAGTGGCTATACATAAGTGCCAAGCAGCATTGAGACTAACAGAAACTTAGAGATGCAGGGTAATGAAGGAAAAACTCTGATTCCAAGATAGTTAAATTGGTCACTAACTGGAATCATAGTGGTTAAGGACTGAATATCTAAATTAGCAGTTAATAAAGGTGTGTGTGTGTGTGTGTGTGTGTGTGTGTGTGTGTGTGTGTGTGTGTGTGTGTGTGTGTGTGTTGTGGTGGTGATCCAATCCAGGGGCTTTATTACTACTCAAGGAATTCAGAGCAGATTTTAATTCCTGGATAGTCTAAAAACTGTTCATTATCTCGCGCTTAGAATCATTAATCTTTTTGAAGAAAAAAAATATATTTTTAAGGAATGAATCAAAAATTGTTGAGTCAGTGTTGGATTCTGAAGTATGCAAGTGTTGATAGTAGGATTTGACTTGATCTTTGGGTTGAGTATATACTAAACCCTCATGCCTAATTGCCAAAATATTAGCTTTCAGCTCAGCATCTTTCAACCTCAAAGCCAATAACTTAGAAGAGCGTTCACCTTGGAAGTAATAGGACTGTCTAGTATGATCATTTTAAGAATCATGATGATGTAAATATATAGATTTTAATTCTGATTTAAAAACATTTAATTCTTCAGCTTTGGACCACTAAATTTAGCTTTCAATTCTTTTTGTAGTAAATTAATTTGTTTTTCGAATTAAAATTTACAGCCCTCTGTACGCTTTTTTAGGGGGAAAAAACCTCGTACAACATTTAATAAAACATTTATTGTTTCCCACAATACTTGAGGGTTAGAGGCTGAATCCTCATTGATCTGCAAAAATTACTTCGTAGAGCTGCATGGTTCAGCCACAAATGTGCCATCCTGTAACAGAGACGGTTGTGTTTGGGGCCCAAAAATACAGGAGTTAAAGATGTAATTACTGGAGAATTATCAGATAGAAGCAGTAGAATAATAACTTCACTAATAAGTGGAATAAGAGAAGGGGACAAAAGTAAGTAATCAATCCTTGAGTAACTCTTATGACGAGCTGAAAAAAAAATGGCATTGGATCTGTCTAACTGGGGATCCAACAACGCATTGAAATCACCCCCTAACACCACAGGACAGTCATCTAAACTTGCAACTAGACGTATCAATTCTTGAAAAAATAAAAATATGCACCTCTGTGGGTGCATATACAAAAAGTAACGTATATTTAGCATTATTTATGGAACCAGTAATGGAATTACAATACAATAATTAATTCGACCTTTGGTATTTCCACCCGGTTTTGTAATTGAGAAAACTATCAACTTTGGTTTTGTTGGCGGCAGGGAAGGAGTAGATCACTTTAAAGTATCTGTTTTGAAAACGATGCACATCAGCTGATTTTAAATGAGATTTGTGTATTACGGTGATGGAGACCTTTTTGTCTCTTAGGTAATCTAAGCATTTGGTACACTTAATATGGCTATTTAACCCATTCCATGACATTATATTTATTACCATATATTGTTAAGGAAAGCAGACCAACCAGAACTAAGGTGGGAACATCCTAAGGTAATTTAACATATACTGTTAAATTACCTAATAATTAACAATAACATTTATCAGAAGATATACATACATAACCATAGACACATTGCACACAAAAACAGATGCATAAAGCAGATTGTGTGGGTGGTCTCGGGCATAAAACAAAATAACAGAAACAAGAACGGTATCAAAATGGACAGTAAGCGAAGAGCTAGAGCGCACTCTTCTATCTAAAGGTCTTTGAATACGTGGCAAAACTAGCAGTCCGGTTCATCCGTCAACACCTTACCCAGTAATTTTGGGATGCAAAACCAGTCAGATTTTCTCAGCGAGGTCCTCCATAGTAAGGATTCATCTTCCTCCACCCCGGACTCTCATGCCACAGTTGTTACAGCTCCCTCCAGAAAAGATTTTACAACAGGATCCAGATTGAGAGCTAACTTTTCAACCTCCAGTCAATCCAATATACAAGATTTGTCCAACATCCCAGACTCATTATATATATGCAAAAACAAAAGAAGATTTCGGATTCTGAGTCAGGGAGTGATCGAACAACACCGCCATTGCCATCGGTGGGTCACGTGATCTCTCCCAAATATATTTGGATAATTTAGGTTTTAAAATATGGCCCCAAGGCACCGTAAGTTATTGCTGCGTTGAAATTCAAATCCTGCAAATGCAGGGACTGCAGAGTTGAACAATAAGCTGGGGGAGGCTTGTTAAAAAAAAATTTTTTTTTAATTTCCCCAGTTTTTTTGTTGTACACTAGCCAATTGTCTGAGTAACATCACTTGGATATGGATTCTCCATACTAGACCCCCTTTAAAGAACAATTGCTCCAAAGCACACACAAACTCTGACTTGGGGGACACTTCATGTTTCAATAATACAGTGAGCCTAACCATATAGACAAAACAACTACGGAGTGACAAGTCTTGGGACAATGTCCAGCCAAAGTCCAGACTTAAAGCCCATCAAAAAAATTTTGGAGACACCCGAAGATCTTAAGGAGTTCACAGCAGCTCAATGAGGGGAACAGCTTTGAAGAATGGGATAAACCTCCCAAATTCAGGTGTGGAAAGCTTGCAGAAATTCGTCCAAGGGGTGTGGAGTTGTTCCATGATGCATCATTCCAGGAGGTTAAATGCAGATAAACATGTATAAATTGCAGTTATATTTTTCAAATCAAATCCACAACACAATAAAGCTTATAACAAATAAACAGATCTGTATACTTTCTAAATTTACCCTGTATGTGTCTGTATGTGCTAGTGAGTGTGTTCTCATTCTGTTTTACTCCACTATTATTGTTTCTAAAGTGATGTAAGGCCAGCTGTGTAATCTGGCTGCATTGTGTGTGTGTGTGTGTGTGTGTGTGTGTGTGTGTGTGTGTGTGTGTGTGTGTGTGTGTTGCACATAATTTTATGTAATTATATAGATGTGTAGGTAATGTGTTGTTGCAAATTATGATTGCATGCCGCTGTAACTCTGAGATGAGCTCTGGGACAGTAACAGGTGGCAACAGTGTGAACAGGGAAAGCCTAGGTAGGCTTGTAAGAATAGAACTTTTGTTCATCAAAGTGGGAAAGTTGTCTTTGGCTCACTGAAACAAAAACAGCACATGAACAATGACATGTGCAAACAATGACGAGACAAATGTACTAATTATATACAGAAAAAACAACAGAGAACGATCAATCATCAGATCAGTTATCAATCACTCCACATCCAGGACAGTCATCAGCAGGGAAATTTAGACAATTAACAATATTGTCAAAAAGAAGTACATTTAAATATATCTCACAACTGCCTGTTCAGTGAAGTATTGAACTAACACTGATCTGGCTCTCAGAATGCATTCCCTCTGTGTGGAAGAAAACTGTCATTGCACCAATCCTAAAGAAAGGTGACAACTGAGAATGTTAAAGTGAGCATGGCATCAGTCTTCTGTCCATTGTTGTCATCATGAAGGTCATTTTGTTCTGGCTACAAAAATATCCGGAGCAAATCAGCTGTGAAAAACAGGCAGGATACTGATCCATGGCTGCTGTAGACAGATCTTTTTGTGAAAGCCAGTGCAGGAATGGAAATGTGGGGTTGTGTGGGAGAACTTAGGAAGGATGAAAATGAGATGTGCTGCTGCATTCTGGATCAGCTGCAGAGGACGAATGGTGGACAGAGGCAGACCTGCCAGGAGTGAGTTGCAGTAGTCAAGTCTTGAAATAACAAGGGACTGAACAAGCGCCTATGAAAAAAGAAATGGGTGGATTCTTCTGATGTTGTGAAGAAGAAATCGACAAGAGCAAGTAAGATTAGCGATGTGTGGGGAAAATGACAGATGATTGTCCATCCCAAGATTGCGGGCAGTGGCTAAAGGAGTGGACAATTTGACTGTTGTCCAGGGATATCACAAGGTCTTGACCTGGGGATGAATCACCAGGGATGAACAGCAGTTCAGTTTTACTCAGGTTGAGCTTCAGCTGATGAGCTGCCATCCAGGATGTGAGATGTCTGCCCGACATGCTGAAATCCGGGTGGAAACCTGAGTGTCTGAAGGAGGAAAGGAGAAAATAAGTTGTGTCTCATCTGCATAACAATGGTATGAAAATCCATTCCGTGATATGACCTTACCAAGAGACCGGGTATAGAGGGAAAATAGAAGAGGATCAAGTACTGAGCCCTGTGGGGCAGATGTGGATTCCCTCCATGTCACCTCATACAACCTATCTTCTGAGTAAGAAGCAAACCATTGCCACAATGTTCCACAGATTCCAAGGCTTGTAAGAATAGACAATAATATCTTGTGGTTCACTGTGTCAAATGCGCTGACAGGTCCAGGAGGATGAGAACAGATGATAGTTTAATTGATCTAGCAGGAGCTTCTCAGTGATTGACAGTAGGGCAAGTCTCTGTAGGAATGTGCCACTTTAAACCTAGAATCGTGCATGCAGAACACATGATTGATGCCATCACAAGAAAAGCATTTAAGGGTAAGCGAGAACAACTTTGTTTGCCAATGACCGTGTCATATTTGCCAAAACGATTGTTGTGGCCAGAGTCCTGACTACAGATAGATCATGGTCAATTATGTTAATGGCATTCATATAGAGCAGATTCAAGAATTCAAGTATCTGGGATTCACTGGGGTTATCTTGAATAACCAAAGTCAACCAAAACTCCCATTTTCCCACAAGAAATCAATTAAATGCATATAATCCATTTCAGCCATCCAAAAATATTACCAGTAATACAGATTTTCAACACTATAATCATTTTTTTGCATATAAAAATGATGAAACATTTGATCAGTGTAACTGAATGTAACTTCCTTTTCTTCTCGCTACCGTCCTTGCTAACATTCTTAGGACCCATGGTGCTATGTCTTCACTAAATCTTAAACAATCTGCAAAAAAAAACCACAAATAAAAATGTAAACTTGCGTTGCTTGGCTTTCCACTGATGCAAACAAGTTTTGAACGACTCCCGTATGTGCTTGCACCTTAGCCAGCATTTGGTTCTGCTCGGTTAGTTCGATTGTATGCAGGAAATGCACATTTCTTGCAGAATTGCAGTAGCCCAAAAGGCGAAAAATTTGTGAGGCAGGGCATTGGTATGCCAAGGTACCACTATATACAGTATAAGTAAAAGCCAGTATTGTGATGACATTCAAAACTGCAAACAGTCAACACAAAGGCAAGACATAGCCACAGAAATCATTCCTATCGTTCCAAAAGCTGTATGTTAGGACAGTAATATCATTCTTTGCTGAGATATGATCAGGTGAACCTCTCTCTTATCTTCGTTTCCATTATTTCTTACGGAGGAAATTCACTTTAATATACGAGTGCTTTGATATACATGCACACTTCCGGAACAAATTATGCTCATAATCAAAGGTTTAACTGTACTGAAGCACCACTACTTCTTAGCTGTTACACACTTCTGGGATTTTTTTTTGTTAGCTGAGCACTTGCGCAAACGTTTGTGCAAAAGTCAGGGCAAAACCTAGATATGAATGTTTAGCTTGCTAGCTCCTGTACAGTGCGGTAAAATGAAGTCTAACTTTAAGCTGACCTCAGTAGTGTCAGTATAACGATAAAAGGAAGCAAACTGCCCTCACATATATAACGCTAATTATCTAAAAAAAAAAAAACTATTACTCAAATACTCCCCAAAAAGAAAAGAGAGTATACAAACAGCCATCTTCACGTCTTTAGTGCAGTGATCTAATTTCTGGTTAGGTAAAAGACCAGGTGTTGTGGGTGGGTGGGTGGGTGTTATTTATATACTATATGCATAAGTGAGTGTGTATATATGTTATTGCATATAACTGTGTACATTAAACTGTACATTTAAACCTTCACATGATTGTGAAATACAAATTTAATGTACAATGTTGATAAATTTAAATGTGTCCTATTGCAACGATTTTTTAAAATAAGGTTTTTAGTGTCCTGTGTTAAAATGTGGTGTGTTATATAATTATTATATCATTTAGCAAGTTAAGAATCCTGATAGTGTGATGATAGTCATTCAGTCTCTTTCAGTGCGTGTGGACAGGCTCCTGATGGCAGCAGAGGGAACAGTTTGCGTGCGCGTTGGTTATGGCCCTGGATGGTGCTCCAGTCTTTCTGCAGGCATTGGCTGTAATGTATATCCTTGACAGATGGGATCTGTGTGCTGTGATCTGTGCCGTTTCTACCACGTTTTGAAGTGCTTTCCGAGAGAAGTTAGTTGGTGCTTTTTTTTTGGCTGTTCCCATACCACACTGTGATAGATTCCATCAGCAAGCTCTCACCTGTTTGAGGATGTTGGTCTTCATGCTGAACCTCCTAAGCCTCGTCAGGAAATAGAGCCGCTGGCAAGCTTTCTTTTTCATGTTGTCAATGTCTATTGTCCAGGAAATGTAATTTGTGATGTGGATGCCAAGGAATTTGAAGTTGGCGTCATGGATGTAGATGGGGGAGTCTCCAACCCCTGCCTCCTATAGTCTACTATCATCTCTTTTGTTTGGTGACATTCAGTAGAAGTTATTGTCCTTGCACCAGCTGACTAGTGCCCTGACCTCTTCTTTGTAGACAGTCTCAGCATGATTTTTGATAAGACTTAGAATGGTTGTGTCTTCCACAAACTTGAAAATATAGTTTGAGCTATGTTTAGCAGTGCAGTCATATGTGAACATAGAGTACAGGAGAAGGCTGAGAACATACCGCTGTGGTGCACCTGTACTGAGGGTTATTGATGATGAAGTGTGGCTACCGATTTTCACCACCTGTAACCTGCCAATAGAGATGGCCAGATCTCGGTTAGTAAATTTCTTAACTACTTTGGAGGCGATGATGTAGTCGACATAGAGCATTCTCACGTACATGTAACCCCAGTCCGTTGGGTGAGAGTGATGTGTGTAGCTAAGGCAATAGCGCCATCTGTGGCCATCTGTGGTCTATATGCAAACTGTAGGGGGTCTAGTTTATCAAAGAGGGTGGAGAAAATGTATGTTTTGACTAGCCACTCGAAGCACAATATGACTGATTCTAGTGCCACTGGTCAATAATTGTTAAGGCGAGAGATATTTTATTTTTTAGGAATAGGAAAAAAGATGGATGCCTTAAAGATGGTAGGGTCATCGACTGACCCATCGACTGACAGAGGTGTTTAATATATTGGTGAGCACCCCCCGTAAGTTGGTTGGTGCGTGCCCCCAGGCCCCGGTCTGGGATGCCACACTTTTGAGTTCACATATGATTCAGTGGCAGGCCCTGTGACATCAAACCGAGTGTAGATCAGAAGTGCTTGTCCAGAAGTGTTGCGCTTAAGTGGCGTGTTACATTCATGCTTCCACCTTTGTAATCTGTGCTACAGCGTATTCCACTCCACAGGCGCCTGTGGAGAGTGGACTCCACACTCCTCTTGAACTCTTTCTTGGCATCTCTAATGGCCTTCCTGAGGTCATATCTGGCAGCTTTGTAGTCATCAGGGTTCCCTGAGTTGAAGGCAGATGTCCTTGCTTTCAGCTTAGAGCAGATCGCCTGATTAGCCTTAGGCTTTTGGTTGGGGTAAAAGCAGATGGTGAATTTAGGAACAATATCGATGCACTTACTGATATGGCCTATAACAGAGGCAGTGTATTTATTAATGTTGCCATCAGCTGCATCCACGAACATCTGCCAATCAATTGTTTAAAAGCAGGCAAGAATAGAATTGAGCAGTGGTCTGATTTCCCCAAAGCGGGCGGGGGTGGGGTTTATAGCAGTCTCTGTAAGGAGTATAACAGTGATCCAGCGTTTGCTCTCCTCTGGTGGGAAAAGTAATGTGCTATTGATATTTTGGAAGCACTTTTTTCATGTTAGCTCTGTTAAAGTATGTGGCATGGAGAGGGAGTAACATCTCTACAGTGCTAAACAGCAGATGTTAACTACAAGTGTTGTTATCCAGGCAACCAGCAGATCCTAATGGGATGTCGAACACTAATCAGGAGAAAGAACAGGGCCTTTTTTGTACAAAAGAGGGGAATAAACATCTGTACTGGCAGAAAAAATAAATGAATGTTTCATCTCTTCCAGTCCAGCATGTCACGACGACAACAACGGATGATCAAGAACAGAGAATCTGCATCTCTATCACGGAAGAAGAAGAAAGAGTACTTGATGACCTTGGAGGCCCGTCTAAATGTTGCACTGTCTGAGAATGAGAAGCTGAAAAATGAAAATGGCACACTGAAAAGACAATTGGAGGGACTGATGAATGAAGTAGGTCCTGAAATATTAGACTGTGGTGCAGTATGTAATGATATTGTTTCTGTAATTAACAGCTCATTTGCAGGGACTTGTACAACACATAATAATATTCTAGTTTAAGCACCATGAAGCACCTTTTATTCATCCTTATTTCTGACCAAAATGCAGCTAATTTGTATTAAGATTAAGATTCAATTATTTGTCATGTGTACCTTATAGCACAGTGAAATGATTTCTTCATATATCCCTATTAGGAAGCTGGGGTCAGAGCGCAGGGTCAGCCAAGATACTGTGCCCACTGTAGCAGATCAGATTAAGGGCTGGTACCCAGAGCCTAAACCATTTGAATCACCACTGACTCAACTATATTTACACATACAATCACTACTGTAGGCTTCTAGTAATTCCAGAAAGTGCTTCTTGTGTACAAGAGTCTTAAAGCTATTGCTTGTGATTAAACCATACAGTGATGTGCTGCGTGTGTCCTCTGTGCTTGTGTACAGAACACCATTCTTAAGGCAACTGCTCCAAAACGACGGGCCGTGTGTCTCATGGTTGTCCTGGTTTTCTTGGCCATCAACATTACACCAATGAGGTAAGAAAAAAATCTGCCCATATGCTAAGCATTTCCAAAAAAGAACAGGCTTAATGTAGTTGCAGTCTGTATAGGTCATAACAGAGTGGATCTATTTATGTCTTTCGTTTATGAAAAAGAATTTGAAGCCTGTGTGGGAATCCATTGAGAGTTTTTTCTATTATTATTATCTAAATAAACAATGACATTCCCTAATTATAAGGTTATAATGTTATTCAGATGGAAAAGGTTTTTGGTCTATGAAGACTTTTGTGTGGGGAAAAGAGATTGGAAAGAACTTTTCATAAATGTCTGCATTGTCATCATACCAGTTCCATGTGTAATATATACTGTATACTGTAACTTTTGCTGAAGCACTAAAGACAGCACAGTTTTTGTTAGATAGGCTACAGGAAACGTTAACATTCTTTATCTAGCTCCATTATAAAGACAGGATTATTTCTTCTTTTATTTTTTCTATATAATCCCTGCTGAATGTCAATCGCTTTTATGTCTTCATACATTAACTAGAAATTAATAGTGAAGTCCTAGTTTCACTTGAACACCTGCATATCTCAGCTTTCAGTGCAGCATTATTGTTGGGTTGATCTTTGTTATATGGGTTTTTATTTGGGTAGTATGCTGCATTTGATTTGCCATTACTCGGATAAAATCAACTACCTTAAAGTATTGAAATGTGTCATGTTGTCGCTTTGTGTACTTCATGTTGTCTCTTTTATATACATGTACATATTGGATAGTTTCCTGTTAATTAAAAAATGTCAATCTGTCTTGTCTCAGCTAGTCGGCTAATTAGTTTTCTTTGTTAGCTAGTTAGTTTTGTTAATGTATGTTGTTAATTTATGTTGTATGTAGCACCTTGGTCCTGGAGGAACATTGTCTCGTTTCACTGTGTACTGAACTGTATATGGTTGAAATGACCGCCTAATGAAAAAGCCTACTTGACTTGCCTTGACTTGTCATTCCCATAATTTATAAAGGCTACACAGCATTGCCAGAATTGTTTTTTAAACATTAAGGGTCTTTGATGGGATAATTAATGCAGTGATCTAATATGTATAAGGGGAGATTCACATTTCTCAAACAGCCATATTGGGAGATGTATCCCAGGCTCATGAAAAAGATGTTACTCTGTTTTAGAACGGTCAAAATTATTGTCCTGTATCAAGCAACTGGGGAAACTGCTAAAATTGCTAGATTTGGGAACTGTCCGACCCCTGGAATGCTTAATCCTAGCATTCACAGAAGAAATGTGAAAGAAAAAAGAAACCTAAATGAGTGTGATGGGAGATCATCTAAATGCTTGGAGATGTTAGTTGGTAAAATGTTAACTAGAAATCAGAGCTATGTTTAATAGTGACAGTAAGAACATTTCCATGCACACACAGTGTGATGAGAACTGGGATTGAGACTAAACAACAGTATGGTCATAAGAAAACCACTTGTTAGTGAGACTCATTAGAATCTATTTCAGAGCGAAGGGTGCATAAGAGTAAGAAGGGAAGCGCAGGAAGCGATGCACCCATCATGCATAGGGACCACTGTACAAGCCTCTGGATGCAGCGTTATGATCTGGAATCACTTCTGTTTCTTAGGTTTTGATGTGACCTTCTTACGACACTCATTAATACAAGATCTCAAAATGGAATACAGTTTGGAACGGAAATACAGTACTTGTGACATGTATTTCCATGACTTTTTGCAAACTGTTGGCTATTAGTCATACGTCAAGTTGCAGCAGAGATGAAATGGTTATCTATTTTTATTTGATGGTTTAAATGTTAATTTACATGTCCAGATGAATTAAAAGCGAAAAACGAGCCACGCTATGGGTCCAATCAATTTAGCAAAACGTACAACTAAAGCATTAAACTCATTCCAAAGCATCTCCCCCAAAAACAAGCATGTGCAGGGCCTACAAACACACTGTCAAAACCATGACAAAAAAAAACCATTACACACTATGGGTCCAGAATATTTTTTGTAGTTGTTGCACATGCTCGTGTTTGGGTGGAGATGCTTTGGAGTGAGTTCAAAGCTTTAGTTGTATGTTTTTCTAAATTCATTCACATAATGCAGCAATATTTAAAAATGATTTACTTAATTTATTTTTCTTCTGTTTTCTTTCTATAGTCTTTTTGAAAAAAATAGAGACTCCAGCTTTGCAGCAGGTCCTAGTCCCAGTAGCAGACATCTATTGGGCTTCTCTTCAAACAGTGACCTAGGGGTCAGCACACACGATTCTCTGTCTGCTCAAAAGTAAGATTATCATGTGTTATTAAAATGCATGTTCGTGTCTTCTTCCCTGAATTTTTGACTCATTTTTTACTTTTAATTTTGTCTTCCACGCTGTTTACTTTACTGCAGGTTGGAGGACTTGGAATCAGTGCCAGAGGAGAAGGCTCTTATGGTGGTTAAAAGGGATCCACTCTTTTTCAGAACTCCTCCTCCTCCTTGCCAGCCTTCTCTAAACAGGACCAAGTGCATAAAGTCAGTAGTGAGCATACGCAAACCACTACAGTATGTTCTATATGGCCAAAAGTGGCTCGCCGTCCCATTCTAGAGTTTTAGGGCCTCTTAGTTTCAGTGAAGGGAAAATGTAATACTGTAGCACAAACAATTTCTCTGTGGTAACAGTCTGGAGAAGAACCATATGTGGGTTACCACATACTTCTCTGCAGTTATTATAATCAATCTTAAGCAACCTAGAAAAATCTTACGCCATTTAGAAGTGCAGAAACAATCTAAACCACATACCTTTAAATTTTCTTCCTGACTTGATAATTTACAATGAGCTTAGTATACCCCTTCAGTTGCTGCTTGTTCGTGGGTCATTCTGCCTTCAGTCTTATCAGTTAAATGAAAGGCAGCTCAGTTGGGTTGTGGTCAGGTCACTAAATCTGCCCCATAAGAAAATAAAAACGATGAGTTCCTTTTCTATATTATTTTCTCCCCATCATTCTGGGTAATCAAGCACCAGCACCAAACAAAAACAGTAACAAAAAAAAGTTTTCAGATCCTTTTTAAGTTTAAGTTTTACTAAGTTAAGTAAAAAAATGTATTTTGGTTAGTTTTCTTTTTTTTTTTTTTAAAGAGACTGAAACATCCCCTTTCGATATAAGTATTCAGTCACATCACTTGATTAAAGCTCCTTTGGCAGCAGTGACAGCCTCTAATTGGCATTCC
The DNA here is from genome assembly GCA_011419295.1 of Clarias macrocephalus. Lineage (NCBI taxonomy): Eukaryota > Metazoa > Chordata > Actinopteri > Siluriformes > Clariidae > Clarias > Clarias macrocephalus. The sequence continues at coordinate 28,522 of JAAGKR010005677.1, forward strand.
CAAATTGCCTATAGTGTGTGAATGACCGAGTATGTGAGTGCCCTTCCAAAGCATTGATTCATGCATTAAACAAAAAAATAAATAAATTTTACAAAAACTAATGTTTTGCTGAATGTATTGATACTATTGAAATAGTGGAATAATTACCTAGGATGTATTTGTCCACACTGTCACACAATATGTCGCCACTGACAGATGAATTCCCTGACGTCTGGCGATGTATGTGTAAGCCAGTTTGTTTTTCCATAATTTGTTACATGCATATTTATCGTGCTTGAAATTCATTAATTTTACAAAAAAAAAAATTATTATAAAAATTGAAAAAACCTGAGCAGTTGAACTGGTTATAGAACGCACAGGGAGTTTATTTTTTAAAAATGTCTGACAGTGTTGACAGAAACTCAGGACATGTATTTTTTTTAACAGCCATCAATTAATTAACAGGTACTTATTTTACTTGGCATGCAATATTTTTTTCCTATATTTTAAAAAGTTTTTTTAGCTATTTGAAAGTATTGCAAAATATTATGTCCTGGACATGTTTTGTCCCAGTTCTCAAGAATGTACAAATTAACAAAAAACTCTAAACACCTGTTTTTGTTTTTCCTTTGTTCATTGGGGACTATTGTTTGTAAAATGATGTGGGTGAAAAAAAGGATTTAAAGAGTGAAAACACAAAATGTGGAAAACATGAAAGGGTCTCAAAACATGAACACTTTCTGTCGGCACTGTAAAGGCATCTCCGACAATGAGGTGTTCTGACTTGGCTTGATGTTGTGAAGGAGTTTTCCTCCATCATCCACTTTAGTTGTTGTGTTGCTGAGCTCATTAGTGCATTCTTTCTTTTTAAGAATGGACCAGATTGTTAATTAAAAATATGGGCTACTGCACTTTTTTGTGATTTTTGCTTTTCAGTGGCAAAAAAACAGCATATGGTGGCATAGAAAAAACAGCTGTTACTGTCCAAACACATTTAATCGCATGGAATGCTTATTAATCTGCAGCAGGTTAAACACTTTCCTTCTCTTTGTTTAGGATGGCCAGTGAGCTGAGGGGTTGGGTCCACCGCCACGAGGCAGAGCGCACAAAGAACCAGCGAAACAGCAGCACTCACTCTAGAGCCAGAACAATCACGGTACAAGTGATCAGAGGCACTCAGCCAATCTCTCATTTGTTCTGCTTCCATGGATTTCCATCTACACAGTGAAAGCTTTTAGGACTGTCTACATCTACACATTTTAAAAAACTTTTTAAATTTGACCTATTTTCACTTCCATGTTATGCCTGCCTATCTTACTGTATTTACCAGTAACCATCAGGAAAGGAAATTTAGGAAGTGTGCTGGTTGTCTTTTATACACATATAAAATAAATTTATTTTAATTAATGTGCATCTCAATAAATTAGAATAACATCGAAAAGTTGATTTATTTCCGTAATTCAATTCAAAAAGTAAAACGCATATATTATATAGATTCACTACACAGACTAATATATCTCAAGTGTTTATTTCTTTAAATGTTGCTGATTATGGCTTACAGCTAATGAAACCCCAAAATTCAGTATCTCAGAAAATTTGAATATTGTGAAAAAGTTAAATATTGGAGACTCATGGTGTCACACTCTAACCAACTAATTAACTCAAAACACCTGCAAAGGTTTCCTGAGCCTTTAAATGGTCTATCAGTCTGGTTCAGTAGGCCACGAAAGGTCAATGCTAAAGAAGCTGGCTGTTTATTTCAGAGTGCTGTGTTCAAGCACATAAATGGAAAGTTGAATGGAAAGAATGTGGTAGCACAAGCAACAGGGATAACCGCAGCCTTAAATGGATTGTAAAACAAAGCCTATTAAACAATTTCAGGGAGATTCAACAGGAGTGGACAGCAGCTGGAGTCAGTGCTTCAATAGCCAACTCACACAGACGTATCCAGGACATGGGCCTTAACTGTTGCGTTCCTTGTGTCAAGCCATTCTTGAACCAAAGACAACGTCAGAGGTGTCTTACCTGGGCTAAGGACAAAAAGGATTAGACTTGTGGCTCAGTAGGCCAAAGTCCTCTTTTCAGATGAAAGTAAATTCCTTTTCATTTGGAAATCAAGGTCCCTGTGTCTGGAGGAAGAGAGGAGAGGCACGGAATTCAAGTAGCTTGAAGTCCAGTGTAAAGTTGGTCGACTGGGTTTTATCAGGTCCAAGGTCAGCCAGCTGTCTACCAGGAAGTTTTAGAGCACTTCATGCTTCCCTCTGCTGACCAGCTTTATGGAGATGCTGATTTTGTTTTCCAGTAGGACTTGGCACCAGCCCACATTGCCAAAAGTACTAATACCTGGTTTAAGTACCATGGTATCCCTGGGCTTGATGGACCAGTAAACTCACCCGACCTAGACCCCAGAGAGAATCTACCGTTGGGGTACCGTGATGAGGAAGATGTGAGACACAGAATACAGACCGGACCCGACAATACAGAAGAGCTGAAGGCCGCTATCGAGCAACCTGGGCTTCCATAACATGTCAGCAGTGCAACAGACTGATCGCCTCCATGCCACACCACACTGCTGCAGTAATTCATGCAAAGTGAGCCAAGTATTGAGTGCTGCACATGTTCTTACTTTTCAGTAGTCCAACATTTCTGTGTTAAAAATCTTAACACAGAAGTAATATTCAATTTTTTTTTTTATTTTGGGTTTTTGTTAGCTGTAAGCCATAATCATCCAAATTAAATGAAATAACCACTTGAAATATATCGGTCTGTGTGTAATGAATCTGTATAACATATAAATTTCACTTTTTGGATTGAATTACGGAAATAAATAAAATCAATAAATCAAGCAAAATGGCTCAAATTTTTCCAGTTTACATGATTGGAGGACAATCTATTTAAGTTGCACTTTTGGATGATAATGCAGTCAACAATCCAAGAGAGATGTAAGGAAGTAAAATAATAAGAAAACCAAATTGACAGAAGAGCAGTGTTTACTTTTAGCTTTACATTCAGTGTTTGGAGAATATTTCTTCTTTCCACCATTTTGGCCTAAGATGTCTTAGGCCTCTTCTCTCTTAACAATTTTTACCTTAGGAGATAAGATGTTAGGTCTAAGATGATTGCTAAATCATTTTTATCTTTCCTAAGATTTAGTCCTAAATTTAAGGGAACATTCTAAGAAAATGTCATAATTCTAAGAATTTTGTCACTAGGAGCAATCTTTAGGCTTAAGAAACTTTGTGAATATGGTCCCAGAACTTTTTATTTTCTGACTTTTAATCTGGCAGTTAGTCTTTGTGGTTACTTCGTAACAAGACAAAGTATATTGTTTTTTCAAATAAACATACACATATTAATAAGGCTTTTAATAAAAAATAAAATAAATCAGAAAATTTATTTATTATAAAAAGTATATAAGACATTGAGACATGTTACTGGAAAGCACCACCCAGCTTTAGTCATCTTAAAATCCTGTTTACTTCATCAGCCCAATGAATACTTATGCTCTTACTTTTAACCCAGTGTTCTGAACTTAGTAAATAAAAATACACCGATCGTCATACCATCAAATGCAAAACATTAAGCTGTGTATTGTGAAGGTTGGGCTGCAGGCTGAGGTACACTGGGTGTTCTTGTGCCTTTCTGTTGTGACCAGCGAAATATATTTTCTGTTTTCCTGTCACCAGTTTAGTACTGCTATATAATTGATAATCAAAGTTAACATGGTAGTTACTTGGTGGATGACTGATGATTGTACAGTGTGTATGTACCTATACATAACTGGTTCATTCTTCTTTTTTTTTTTGTTTAATAAAAGAAAGCAGCAAGTAAGAAGGCGGAAGTGGCTCAGATCGTGACTGTGCAGTACACAGACTCTTCTGATAAGTAAGTGCTGCATATTTGACAAGCTGCAAGCTTGTTGGTAGTTACTGTAAACCCATTACAGGCCCTTTAGTACCAATAATTCTTTCTGCTCTTATAAATTATGCAGACAGACATGCGTGTGTAATAAACATAAGATCAGTGACTTTAATGGCTTTGTGTGAAGATTCAGCTTTGTAAATTTTGCCAGGAATGCTTTAGATACTGGCGCAGTGGAAACGCCTGTAAACCGTTAAAAATACTGTCTGTAAATCCGTTACAGCTAAAATGGCCTGACCTCATCTAGTGAAGGTCAGACTGTGTGCTCAGCTTGTGTTTAATGAAATGCAGAACTGTGGAGCAAAAGTGGTGACTTTTGAAAGAATCTTTATATTTTCTTCACATTTTTAGCATAAATGTTGGGTATCTGCCTTGCATTTTTTGTCCTCTAATATCTTTTACACTGCATCCTTTTGTTATTTCATGAAATTGTTGCTTCTCAGGAAATGTTCTAGCAATATGGCTGTGTCTGCGATGTTATACTGGCTTCAATTTGAGCAGGTTATTTTTCCAAAGTTTTTTTGGAATCCTTCTCCCAAAACTATAAAGTTTCCAATAACAACCGGTTTCTCTGATCTTTATTTAGGTCTAGCCATGTTAGTGTTTGCAATGTAGTTTCTGTGTTTAAAGGTTTTGCCACTCATTGATTACTTTAGATCATATTTGCAACTTTTATAAATGAATAAATATGTTTAGGGACTTCACCTCTTTGTCTCAGAGTTTTTAAAAAACGCTCCCTATCATTCGCTTTTGTGTCTGGCTGATTTCTTAAGGCCGAATATTTACCTGTCTTCAGGCATTCAGGCAACGAACTGCAGGTCTACTACGCCCCTCACCGCACTTACAGCAATTTCTTTGATGAGATCAACCGAAGAGGAGACACCTTCTATGTGATCTCTTTCCGCAGAGTAAGTAGATTTGTGTTAGTTTTGTGCACTGTTCAGCCACATTTTAGGCACGATTGTTTTAAGCAATGTAGAAGGAATTAAAGCAATATTAATAGGGTGAAGTCATTATAATTCGAGACGTGTGCACGGCAGCAGTGATTTTCTCTCTTCTAACCCACTTCATCTCACTGTTCCCAAACCCTCTAAGCCTAGAGAGAGCCAAAGTGTTTACCACACTTCCACAAACTCTGTAGAGGAAAGGAGGATGAGTCAAAAAAAATCCTTTACCTACTAACACTTCTTGCTCTGAGCGCAATGAAGAAAAGCTTGCTATCTTTTTCACCAGTGTCTTAGACACCACAGCTCCACTATCATACCCAGGCTTACCCTGTAAACAAAATAATTTTATTAATGAAGAGCATGTGAAGAAGTTGGAACAGGAATCCTATATTTTTGCAATGTTCCACCCCTCTTTAAAGTAAGAGTGAAACCAGCATATGCTGTCATTTAGAGTAGGAAACATTGAGTTGTGCCTCTAAAAACATCACATTGATTCAAAGCTGCATGAAATGTGTGCAAGAAGAAACAAGGTTCTGGATGAAAAATGGTGTCATAGGTGACTGTAGGTTTATTTAGAGGACTGGAGACCCACAAGGGCTTGGCTGTTGATTGGTTTAGATTTTTATTTATCAAGACTATGTTTGAGCATTTATCTCGGCTTTTGCTGAGTTCGGATCCCTTTTCATTTTTCCCCCGCAAACCTGTGTTGAATAGTTTTTCACTCCTTCCCACGAAATATCGGGTTAAACAATGTTCCTAATTTGTTTTACCTTTATTTCTTGCAGTAGATGAGTAATGCATCTGAAAACCCTTCTGAGACCTGTTTGCTTTTTATTGTGTAAATAGATGCTCTCTCCACACACAAAAGTCCAGTCTGTCCTACTGCGAAATTTCAAAAGCATTTTGCTTTCAGAGTACTTTTGGCTTTCAGAGTCTTGTGCAGAAATGGGTTGTGGCTCTCATGAGTCAGGTCAGAAAACACTGGACTTGTTTTTTCAGGATGAAGTCTATCTGATATGGCGTTCCTCTGTCTAACTCCGATGCCTCGAGCTTGAGCAACATCTCTTAAATCCACTGCCAGACCCTGAGGGACAACCTAATGACCTGATCTTACATTTTTGTTCAGATGTATTTTGAGGACTCTGTGTTTCTAAGGTCACTGAGGAAGTGTACTTGCTGTACGTGGACACAAAACTCCTAAGGCATTCATTTAGTACTGGATATTAGAACAGTAGGTTGAGGCCTGCAATGTTTAATATTTATATGAAACACACTTCCCTCTGTAATCAAAAACATGCATGTTCATTCTTGAAGCACTTTACTGAGCTAAAAGATTTAATTGATTTTTGGAAATTTACACCAAAAACTTGCATCCAACATCGACTTGGTTGTGTTTTCTGCAAAATGGAATGCCACAAAATGGAGGAAATTGATGAAGATGGAGATTATTTGCTTATTTATTTCGTATTTCGTTTTGTGTATTTTGTTTCCTGGGATTTAGGGTGTGGTTCTCTATGGTGTTTTTTTGGTCCCACCCTCTCTGCTTTTCTGTTCCTACTAGATCTCTGCATCCTGCATTGGATTCCAGTTTTTTGTTTTGTTTTTTCTTTTGCTTTTTCTTTTTTTTAAGCTCCAACTCCCATGTTGCCCGTTTAACATTTCCAACATGTACCGTCAATGTTTCCGTTCCGCCTTCGCTTATGTAAGCAGATTGCAACATTATTGGCTTTGAGAGAATCTGTAGCCCTGGGAAAGCTCTGAGTTTGAAGACCTCATCCTTGCCCATATGAAAACAGAATTGCTACAGTCCTGATCTGCGTGACCCAGAGAGCTTTTCTCTCTTTTCTCTTTCTTTAGTGGTGCTAATGGGGCTCAGAGAGCCCCGATTCCACAAGTTTCAGACGTGTTCCAGGATTATGCAGAACTGTATTGAGCTGTGAGCTGTAGATGGATATAACATTGCTTTTGTGTTTTTTTACCTAGGATCTTTTTACTGTCTTCACTAGGGTTGGGTACCGAAAACCGGTGCCAATACGGCACCGGTACCTATAGAACCGGTATGTACCGGACCGAAACAGAACGCGAATTTCGTTGCCACTTAAATGCCTGAACAATCAATTAATATATTTGTTCTCTGGGGCTATGATGACACAGTTGTAATAAGCATTAGCTTCATCAACACACATGATCGCTAGTAAAATTTAAATACTGCATTCATGGGCTGTCAGAAATGATCGGAAAAATTAATTATTTCCTTAATTAGAAAACTCTTGAGGACTTCGGAAAGCTTTGATAATACAAATCCAAAACATTGTTGCAGTAATGTTACTGTCCATTTTATTTTTGTACATTGAAAGTGTATTAGATTAGATAACAAAATTAAAGCACAAATCATCGGGAAATGAGACCATCCGAGATGCGCGTGAATGCATCTTGCGTTACACTTGCTCTGACGGCAGCAGGTGGTCTACCGCTATCTTAACTTGCTAAATTAACTTTCGTTAAAAAGCCTAAAACTAAACGGTTGAAAGTGTGGCTATATTTCACAAGAAAGGATTCCGACACCGCGACGTGCAGTAAATGTTTTACAGCATTTGCGTTTAAAGGGGGAAACATGTCAAATCTAATGAAACATTTGAGGCCAAACGGAATAAATTTAAAAGCAGAGGGATGCGCCGTGTTTGACAGCTTACAGACAACAGCTGGCACTATTGGTGTGGATGACCCCCGCCCCAGTCATACCAACCGTAGCAAAAAGGAGTCCAGCGATTATAATGACGACAGCAGCCTTTCTGCAGGTTAGCAGTAGGCTAATGTAATGTTAACTGCAAAATGCAAATCTTGCGTTCATGCTAACAAATGGTCAAACGATTTGTAAAAATACTAATGTAACATGGATTCTGTTTATAATTATGGCTTTCCAGCCAGTACGTAAACTTTTAATATATTGTTAAATTTTAAGCTTAAATTTTTTTGTTCAATAAAAATGTATTCTTGAGTCATCCACCATTATTTTGTGGCTTTTGCAAAGTATCGGTTTAGGCACCGTTTTGGCACCGGTACCGGCTTAAAAGTATTGATATTTGGCACCGGTATCAAAAAAAAAACCAAACGATACCCAATCCTAGTCTTCACATGCACATATCTTTTACAAGTGCTTTGGCAAGTTTCCGGACTGATGTAAAGTTTTCCAGTGGTACAGTATAATCAGGTCACTAGTGATAAATCTGATGATAAAGGTAACAAAAAGAGTGAGACTAGAACAAGTGTGATATGATCTGTAGGTGGATAACTGAACAAAAACCTTTATGCTTTTATTGTCTCTTTTAAAACAGATTTACCATTTTTAAACATTTCCTTTAAACCCATCATTTTGTCTTCCCTTTAAAAACATCTGCTAAAATAAAGGCCTGGAGTATGCTCCCTTAGGTCTGATCATTTTGTGCATTGCAACAATGCAATACAATTGGCTGGTTACATAACTGCATGTCCATTTTATATATAGTATATTAGCTACAGTTAGTTGTTTTTGTTTTTTAATTATATTTCTGCCCCAGGATCACCTTCTCCTTCCAGCCACTAACCACAACAGAGGAAGCAGACCAAAGATGTCCGTTGTGCTCCCAGCAATGAATATAAATGGTGAGACACAAAGAGTTCTTTTTCTTCAGACAACTGACTCACAGACAGAGAAACTTGAACAAGTTGAAACATAAGCACAAAAGTACAGAAAGCTTTGCATGCATGCATCTCTTGTGATTTATATTTCACTATATTGGTCACATATACACTGATTAGCCATAACATTTTAAAACATTAAGCCTAGTGTCCTATATTCCCCATGTGCTACCAAGCAGCATAACACTATGAGCCATCTGTCTGGTGCATTCCATGGGAGTTTGATTAGATAGAGATGTTATTAAATTTGCCTAGCATTTGTTCATAATTTTAAATAGTTTTACTTTTTATTTTCTCTGTTGTGTGTGTATAGCTGTAATATACACACACAACAGAGTGTACTATACACATCCCCCTCCACCCCCCCAGAACTATCACTGGGCTACACATAAACATTTCTCTGTAATTGATGCACCAAGGCTAAGATGGCATTAAATGTGTGCCACAGTTTCAGCAATGCAGATAATCTTGTGTTATGTTTGTGCTGAAATCTGCTTTAAATTCTTCCAGCTACATGCCACATCAATTTAGTTTCTCCTGCTTAAGAGGTTTCATATGCTTGCCCTGATGGAAGTCTTTCAGCGATTCTGGATGAAAAGCGTGGTGGAGAGTGCTTGGGATTTTTGCTTCAATCTGATTAGCTTCAGTTAGCAATTTGCTTTTAAGAAAATGAACTTCATCGCTTGAGCTTTCTGTTTAATGTGGTTAATGTGTACAAGAAAACTCTGTTCTCATGTTGTTTACAAAGCAAAGCACCATCTTTTGAATGTTCAGTTTTGTGCTGCATTCGCAAAACTCACTACACTTAATTTAATAGTTTAATAGAATTTAATGGACATTTAATAGAGAAGCTAAGACAGGTCACATTTGCGGTAATTAGGTTCTATCTAGAATGTACAAAGGCTCAGGCCAAAGGTACAGGGGAACCTGAAAGCTATGGACATTTTATATTCCATTTAGTCATCCCACGTCTAATCAAAACAAGAGGCATTGTTGTAAATCCCATGTCTTTTGCCTTTTGTAAAGATTTTGTATATTTATATAACCATGTCCTGTATTTGGTTTGCTCCTTAGTTTTCCAAGAACAGGTGCATTTATGTTGGGATCATATGACACTAATTGCACCAAGGTGAACTCCATTTCACCCCATCAATACTGTTGAATACTGTTAATATAACAGTAATAAATTACTGACTCTTCTACAGGCTCTGTTCTCAGAGCTCAGTTTGTTCGTTACTAAGTTTGTATATTGTGTTTGTTACTTTGGTGAGATGTGTCTCAAGGTGGTGTCCTGAGCACTTCTAGCACTCTAGCACTTGCAGGATGGGTCTCATGTCCTCAACGTGTTTCAAGCTGGAGAGTTGTACTGCTTTTCCAGGAGCATCAATGAACATGAGGTGTAAAAAGCCCTTTATTATGTATTACAGAAAGTGTGATAAAGGACAAGGAGTTTGAGGTGATGATGCAGATCGACTGTGAGGTCATGGACACCAGGATCCTTCATATCAAGTCTTCCAGTATCCCACCGATCCTGAGGGTCAATGAAACTGGACCTTTCTACCACTCTGCTCCTAATAACAATCCAGCTTCATCCTCTGTGGGAGTCCTTGTGGGCTCTGCTTGACTTCAGAAACTGACTAATCAGAAGGACTTTTGTCATGATTTTTCTGTTGTTTGAACATTTTTGTTTTGTTTTCCTTGTCAAAAATATAAGTAGAATTTGAACATACTTTAGAATTATATGATTTAAAAAAGTTTGGGCCAAGAAACTAAATCCTTAGGAACAACGCACGCACGCGCGCACACACACAACGCACACAGTCATTAAAGCTCTCAGGAAACACTGTTGTACAAAGTAGTTTGTGTTCATTCTACACTATATATTAAAAGTCTTATATGTTTTATATTGGTTTGTGTGCGTGTGTGTGTGTGATTTGTACTGATATAATTGTAGCTTTTGCACTTTGCTTTGTGAATATTTTTAGGAATGTTAAAGTTTTAATAACTAAGCGCCAACTTGATGCATATACAAAGCTTTCATTTTATGACTGCAAAATTTATTTTAATAGTGTAACTATTGCAAAAAATAGAAAAGATGCTAATGTTCTTTTCTCTTGTGTAGAAAACAGGGTTCAATTGAAGATAAAATAATTACAACTGTTTATGCACTGTATGATTCTAAGTGATAATAAACACTGGATATGTTTGAATTTGGGTTTTTATGATGGATTTTTTGTTCTTTAACTGTAGTGAAGACAGAAAATCCTTTCTGATTTGCTCTGAGGTTCCTATTGTTTCAGATTCAGTACTAGAATTTGTGGTCATATTTTAATGTCCTAGTTCTTTGGCCGAAGACGTAAAGTTGTGCAGAAGTCTGGGGTTCAGTCAGTGTTCCTGTTCAACCCAGAAGGTGTTCACTGGCGTTAAGTTCAGTCAGGGCCTCTGTGCAAGACACTCAAGTTCTTCCACTTCAACTTGAGTCAACATGAAGTTCCCACTGTGTCCTAAAAATATGGAGTAATGCTGCAGGTCAAAATGGACAAATGTTATCAAGTTAATTTTTCATCAAGTTTAAAATAAATTAACATTTATCAAGTTCATACTACTTCCTAGCTGCATCCCTATCAGGTTCTCAGTGTTTCATGTCTTAAATTTCCTCACAATATCACCAGGTCCGATGAGATTTATATAATAATGAGTGTTACGACCATGTCTGGTAATTATATCGCACCACTTATGAGTGCTTTTCATCACTAAGTGATAGTGTGAGGAATTAGATCTGGTATCTATACTAAATTCTCTGAATGTAACATACACCTCTGATAACCTGCTGCATAAATGTGGTAATCACCAGAAGAAAATAATATGTACTTACTATTACAGTTTAGTCTTTTAAACCGTGGCATGGACTTACCATGGTCATAGCACGAGCCTGAAGAGGGCGCTGTAAGAACTTTGATGTAGAACAACACAGTCATAACATAATCCAATCTTTCCAGTCTGCTCCATGCTGGTATCAGTGAAGTCCCTAAGAGGTTTTAGTTAACTGATCAATGCTTAATTGCTGCGTCCTTAAGATCTTTAAGCAGTTTCCCTCTAGGATTAATAAAGTTCTTTCAATCTTGAATCCTGAATCTTTCTGCCTTCTCTCCAGGCTTTTTTGCCTATTGTCATAAATCTTACTGTTCTTACACGTGTACACGTTTTTGCGGACATAGGGGGGAACCTGGCTCAGTGTGATGGGGGTGGTGTGGGGGGTGCACATTGTCATGACAGATTTGGGAGTTCTATTGGAAAGGAAATAAAAAGTGAAAACATAAATCTTATAATAATATAACACATAAAAATAAGTATTTTAATTGCTAGATTTAAAAAAAATTGGAATGTTTTGAATTTACATTCATACATTTGTAACTGACAGGTTTCAGCTAACAACCGGACTCAATATTAACTTAAACACATCTCCTGTTATTCTGAACTTCCAATCTCACACAGTATGATGCAGATCAATCCCTGCTATCCGTTTTACCCAAACGAGGATGGGTTCCCTGTTGAGTCCGGTTCCTCTCAAGGTTTCTTCCTATTACCATCTCAGGGAGTTTTTCCTTGCCACTGTCGCCGTCGTCCTCAGCTTGCTCATCAGGGACAGTCTAATCATTTTGATTCACGATCACATATCTTACAAACTTGAATAATTACTTTGATTGTATAAAGCTGCTTTGCTACAATGTCAATTGTTAAAAGCGCTATACAAATAAAATGTAATTGAATTGAATTGAAAACTAATGCCATGCTTACAGATTATTTTGCCCAGAGGAAGCATGTAAAGGGAAAAAGCAGTGGGCCTAAAACCGAACCCTGTGGAACACCAAACTCCACTAGAGAACATTCAAGTTCAAGTAGGCTTTATTGTCACTTCAACCATATACAGTTAGTACACAGTGAAACAAAACAAAAGGATACACATGCAGCTCTGTGGGCAGTGTCCCACTGACATGCGGGCACGGGCTGGTGAACGATGGCGGTGGACAGAGTGGGCCCGCATGGACAGCAGCTCCTGTAAGCTTCCTTGACTTACACTTCTCATGATTGGCTGAACCAGCTTCTCCTAGCTCTCACGGCTGTAGCAGCAGGTGGGTATCTCCCGGCCACTCCTTGTCTGGGCGGCTTTCCCGGCTGGGACCGGAACCCTTGTCGTGGAACACAGCAGCCTTTATTTCTTCGGCGGCAGGGTCATGAAATCTGGCACTGATCCAGTTCACGACATCCATTCAATTTGCGCCTGGCCGGGAGAGTTGGGTGTATGCCACAATATATACTGTATATAGTATATTGCCAAAAATCTTCGCTCGCTTTTCTTCACATGCATATGAGCTTGATTAACTTTCTTAATTCTTAATCCATATGCTTTCATATTATGTTGGCCCATCCTATAACAGCTTCAACTCTTCCACAAAGTTTATTTATAAAAAAATTTTATCATTCTTTCCTAAGCGTATTTATCAGGTCAGACACTAATATTTGACAAGAAGGCCTGGCTTGCAGTCTTCACTATAATTCATCCCATAGGTGTTCTGTCAGGTTGAGGTCAGGAGCGCAGACCAGTCAAGTTCTTCCACACCAACCTCACTCTTCCACACCAACCTCTTTATGGACCTTGATTTATGCACTCGTGCGCAGTCATGTTGGAACAGGAAGAGACCAACCCCAAACTGTTCCCACAAATTTGGGAGCAAGAATATGTCTTGGTATGCTGAAAGATTAAGAGTTCTTTACAGTGGAACTAAGTGAACCCAATTCTTGAATAAACAACCCCATACCAGTTCTCACGTGACTGCGCACAAGCATCATATTAAAACCTATGGATTAAGAATGGGATGTTACTGAATTTCATATGCAGGTGAAGGAGTCAACTCTTTGGCAGATGAGCAAATACTTTAGGCAATATATAGTGTGTGTAGATACAGTATGATAAACCTAGGATTGCGAGCATACTTCATTCCGGAAGCATGATTGTAATTCAAAGCACTCATATGTCAGAGCAAATGTCCCAATAAGAAATAATGGAAATTCCAATGATTTGTTCCACAACCCAAAAAGAACAATAATAAATATATTTATGGGCTACGATTACGATTATGGGCCCAAGCACCCTGTGCCATCGCCACCTCGGGTGCACTGCAGACTGCAGAACTTCTTGTTGTATTTGCAAAAGACTGTTATTAGAGCCGGATTTAACCCTTCAAAAGACAATGTCTATTGCAAGACAAATCGAAGCAGCAGTAGCTGATGCTAAAGTCATTGCTGAAGGGGAATCGAAACAAGTAGCAGCAATTCAAAAGGCAAGAATGCACAAAAATAAAACAAGGATTAAACCAAAAGAGGATAAACGTGCAAAGGGACAGGTCAGTTAATGTAGTAGGCTTACCTGAAATGACTGTCCTCTGTGTAAATGGTTGCCTTACTGATGACGGGGCTCCAGCTGGTACTTTTACTATTTCTACGCCCACTTTTCCTAAACAGACCTGCCCTATTAAAATAATGGTGGATAAAGGATCTGGTGCATCGCTCCTGCCGCAACAAATATTCAAAGAGTATTTTTGTTCATGTCTCCTATCCCCACCAAAAGTATGGCTTCTGACTTACTCATGGGAAAACATACCTGTGAGTGGTTACCTGAAACTGAACATGACCTTCTACGGAAAGACTGTAGCTGGGGAGTTTAACATAGTCAAATCAGGATCTCCGCTCATGATCATGTGATTTATGTAACGCACTGGACAATGAAATTAAGGGCTGTTCGGCTGATTGAACCTGCTACTCAGTGTGCATTGCTTGAGCCGTCCAGCATTTCATTCACTTCCTCAGACAGGCCTGTCTCCATACCAACCGTTGCTGGATATAGATGTGCAAAAAACTTCATACATAAAGTGAAAATACACCTCATCTGAGTGCGTTTCCCCTATTGTGGTTACCAAAAGAAGGAACAACACCATTCGTATGTGCGTGGACTTAAGGGAACCTAACAAAGCTGTGGTACAAGATTGTTATCCTTTACCACTGATAGAGGAGCTACTGTCTGAATTGCATGGATCAGTGATGTTCTCTTCTCTTGACCTTAAGGATGCATACTACCAAGTACAGTTACATGAGGAGAGCAGAGGACTCACTGCTTTCATCACACATGAAGGTCTATATCAGTTCTGCAGAGTACCGTATGGACTATGTTCGGCACCATCTGCTTTTCAGCGAATGATGACTAAAATCTTGGAGGGCCTGGATGGTGTTCAGTGTTACTTGGATGATGTGATTGTTCATGGGTCATCTGAAGCCAGCCACAATGCAAATCTCAAAGGGGTGAGAGCCGTACTTTGTAAAGACTGTGAATATTGCTGGAAAACTGCAGCACAAGTATCACTGCACAGTGTCACTGATGGCATATCAAGACTGCCTCTTGTAAACACTGAACAGGACTTCAATCTCCAAAGAAGATTTTCAGTCTGCATGTGGTGATTGTCCAGTGTTTGCTAAACTGCGTACATCAAGAGACACGTTGGCCTAAACGCAAGAAAAATGTTGACCTGGACATACAATCATACTTTCCTCTCCGGCATGAGCTTTCTGTTGTGGATGGATGTATCATCAGAGAAACACACTGCCTTTTGGTACCAGAGTCCATACAAAAAAGACTAATTGAATTAGCTCGTGAATCGCACCAGGGGATAGTCCGAATGAAGCAAAGACTGAAACAGCTGTACTGGTAGCCCAAGATGGACAGCCAGACAGAAGCTTTGATACGCAACTGTCATACTTACCAACAAAATGATGTTTTGTGAAGTCTGCTGTTACCCATGATGCTCCTCTAAACCCTGTTGAATTACCTTCTGCCGCCTGGGACAAGGTTTCCATTGATATCGTCGGACCATTCGAAACTGCGCCATCAGACTGTAGATATGCCATAACACTCGTGGATTACTTTAGCAAATGGCCCGAAGTCGCATTTACCTCCAAGGTTGACACATCAGCTGTTAAGCACTTCTTAACGACTGTGTTTGCCCGCGAAAGAAATCCGAAGGAGTTGGTCTCAGATAATGGCCCTCAGTTTACCTCTGCCGAGTTTTCTGTGTTTCTGAAGGAGATGAATGTACGTCATTACAGATCTGCAGTTTACAATCCTCATGCAAACGGAGAGGTGGAGAGATTTAACAGAGTACTAAAGGACTGTTTACAAATTGCTTCAATTCAAGCAGAACCATGGAAATCCTTCACTCAGACATTCTGAATGGACTATCGAAGTACTCCTCAGGCTACCACAGGTGTTACACCATCTGAGCTACTCCATGGTTGATGTATGAGAACCAAGTTTCAGGTCATGTACTTTACGGTGAACGAAACAGACAGAAATATGATTCGAGAACATGTGAAAAGAAAACAAGACAAAGTAAAAACTTACAAGAGGAATGCAAAACCTTCTAAATTTCAAACTGGCGATCTAGTCCGAGTTAAGAAACTAGTCCGAGTTTCAAGAAAGGGTGAACAAAAGTTCACTCAAAATTTGTTGTCCAGAAGAAAGGTGATCATTCTTACCTGCTCGATGATGGTAAGGTATGGAATGCCTCACGCTTGGCTGAGGTGAGTCAAATAAAAATTTTCCTCTTACTGAGGTACAGCATGAACCTCCACCAAGCCCATTGAATAGGTCTGTTAGAATTAACCAAAAACCTGCCTGGACTAAGGACTATGTTTTACACATGTAGAGACATGCACACCTTATAGTGCTTGGGCCCTAATAAATATAGTTGAAAGCAACGGTGATGGGCCCAAACACTCTGCGCCACTGCCACCCCGGTGGTAACGCACAACGTGTGTGTTATTTGAGCGTCTTAAGACCTACAAAAAGCCATCGCCGCCTGGGTGCACCGCACAACTTGCACACTTCAGACACTATATAGGGCCTAAATATTTGTTGAGTGCGTTAGTGTGTGTGTTGAGTGTGAGAGTGTTAACATTTGTACTGTGTGTGTATGTATGTGTATGTATGTATGTGTGTGTGCGTCTGTGTGAGTGTGAGAGTGTTAACATTTGTAATGTGTGTGTATGTATGTGTGCAGTTGTGTGAGATGTGTTTGTGTGTGTAAGTGTTAACATTTGTGATGTGTATGTGTGTACAGTAGGCCACAGATGCTGGAAAAAACCATCACACTATGATGTTACTCAATGTGATGTCACTGAACGTGATATCACTGAACATGTCACTAAAGATAATGCCACTCAATGTAATGCCATGCAGAAAGTTATTAATAATTTTTCAGTGTAAGTTTAAGGCATTATTATGGCTGAATCGCCTCTTCCTGAGAAGGCTGAGGAAGGCCCAGCTTCCACCACCGATCCTGACCACCTTCTATAGAGGGACTATCGAGAGAATCCTGAGCGGCTCCATCACTGTCTGGTTTGGAAATTGTGCCATATCGGACTGCAAGACCCTACGGCGTATAGTGAGGACAGCAGAGAAGATCATCGGGGTCTCTCTTCTTGGACATCTACACCAAGGAAAAAGGTACCGAAGCATTCGGGCACAAACATCCAGACTGTGCAACAGTTTTTTTCCACAAGCCATCCGTCTCCTCAACAAAAAGGAACTAGACTGATAATACACACACACGCACACACACACACACACACACACACACACACACACACACACACACACACACACACACACACACACACACATTATCACTCAGCTTAACTCAACTACCTCAAAATATTGAGACTGGACAATCAACACAAGCGCAGACACACTGATCTACACTACCAAACTATTGTACACACCAACCTGTAAATGCTCTTTTGCACAATATTTATTACTGGATTACGTTCTGCATCAACTTTTTGAATTCTTGCTGCTACTTTAAGGAACGTTTACTGTTTCTGCACTACCTCAACAAGGAAGATCTCGACGAAACACAAACTCAAAGATGCTTTACACGCAAACATGGTCACAGTGTTATAGTAAACAGTACACACACGCACGGATGTTGAATATATACGAGTGGCGCAGGCCCACTGAGAATGAGCATGGAAGACATTTACCCACAATTCCTGCAGCACAAGAGAGAAAGAAGAACCATTGGCTCAGCTGTGATCAAGTGATGCTCGGCATCAAAACAAGAAGCGCATATGTGCCACATGATACTCGATGAAACTTGGTACTTGTAAATCAAGACTTGCTCATTTAACAAGTCAAAATGTATTAAATCATAGCTGTAGTGATTGCAATGCGTGCTACATGATACTCAATGATACTTGGTACTCGTATCTAGACTAGACTCGCTCATTTAAGTATATACTGTATATATACACACATATACACACGTAGTTAAACCTAAGTTAATCCAAGTTAAACCTTGGATTGCAAGCAAAATTTGTTCCAGTAGCATGCTTATATATCAAAGCATTAATATATCAAAGTGAATTTCCCCATAAGAAATCATGGAAATTCGGATGATTTGTTTCACAACCCAAAAATATTCATATAATATTCATTCCTACTTCAGGAACAAATTATGCTCACAATCCAAGGTTAAACATGCACACTATATTGCAAAACGTATTAGCTCAATTGCCTTCACATACATACAGTATGAACTTCAGTAACATCACTGCTTTTTTCCGAGCTCCGCCAAACTGATTTATAATTCCTAATTTTCCAGGTTAATCCATCTTAATATTCTAACTTTTTATCCTCTTACGAAGAGTGAACACGTGACAGATAAGTATTTCATAACACAGTGGAACCTTGGATTATGAACATAATTCATTCCAGAAGCAGGCTCGTATATCAAAACCCTTGTAAACCAAATCGTATTTTCCCATAAGAAATAATGAAAACTCAGATTATTCGCTCCACAGTTTGTGGAGTTTGCCTACGCTTTTTACACTAAACACCATGTCGGCTGTGGGGCTGCCTTTGAGTGCAGGTGAGGATACATTTGAGCTGCACTCAGTGGATCCGCAACCTACAGGTGAAGCTGTCCCAGCTATAAGAGCGGAAAGCGTTGCTGGAACCGTCATGGACCGACACTCACCTGGTTCAGATAGATTCTCGGCATGACACAAATCCTCCGACAACCTCAACCCGCATTTTTATCTGTCCAGGTCCAACGCACCAGAGACACAGCCCGCCCAGGTTTCGTTCATTCCGGTGCCGGGATACCACGGAGCCTGGATGCATCAGCAGCAACGGAAGACACCTTTGGACATCTATTGCCAGATCTACTGATTAAGTCTGACAAAGTGTTGATAGTAGGAAACTTTAATATTCATGTAGACAATGCTAATTAGGACTTGCATTTGTTGCTCCCATCAGATTAAAAAAGGTTAGAGAAAAAACACCTGCACCATGGTACAATAGTCATACGCACGCTCTCAAGAGAGCAACCCATAACCTTAAGTGAAAGTGGAGAAAAACTAAATTAGAAGTTTTTAGAATCACGTATAAAGATAGTATTTCCAGCTATAGACAGGCTAGGGCCGAGCATCTGTGCCAACTGATAGCAAGAAACCAAAACAATCCCAGGATCTTATTTAGTACAGTGGCTAGACTAACAAAACCTAAGATATCTGCAGAAAGTACTCCATCACAGTTTAATAGTGAAGCCTTTATGAACTTCTTTAATGAAAAATCTTTGAAGTTGCCAGTTATTAAGTCTCTTCTTAAAAAATCTAATTTAGACCCAAATGAAATAACAAATTACAGACCGATTTCAAACCTTCCATTTATATCAATAATGTTAGAAAAGGTGTCAGCTCAAATATGCGCCTTCATTCAGGAAAACAATATCCTCAAAGAATTTCAGTCAGGTTTCAAGCCCCATCATAGTACAGAAACTGCACTAGTTAACATCACAAATGATTTGTTTTTATCTTCGGGCTAAGGCTGCATCTCGATACTAGTCTTACTTGATCTTAGTGCTGCATTTGACACTATAGATCATTATATTCTCAGGGACAGGCATTAAAATGGTTTAGATCCTACCTGTCTGATCGATACCATTTTGTAGATCTGAATGGAGAACTGTCTGATGTAATGCCAGTGACATATGGGGTCCCAAAAGGGTCAGTTTTAAGGGTCAACCTCTGCTGTTGTCCATATACAGTACATGCTTGCCTTGGGTAACATCATTAGAAGACATATGATTAGTTTCCAATTTTATGCTGATGATACCCAGTTATACATCTTAACAAAACCAGACGAAATACCCAAGTTGTCTAGATTAACTGAATGTGTTCAAGATATAAAATATTGGATGACTGATCATTTTCTCTTACTAAATTGAGATAAGGCAGAGATATTACTTATTGGCCCAAAAACCAGTACATAACAGCTTTCACAATTCAGCTTGCATTTAGAAGGATTTACTAGGTGGTTGTCCTGCTTCCTCAATAAACAAGCTACAGTTGGTCCAAAATGCAGCCACCAGGGTTCTCACCAGATCAAGAAAATATGGTCCATATAACCCCAATACTATTATTCCTGCACTGGTTACCTGTTCAGTTTAGAATAAATTACAAACTAGCATTACTTACATACAAGGCTCTAAATGGTTTAGGTTACACATATCTAGCTGGTCTTCTTTCCACCTGTTCTTTATT
Organism: Clarias macrocephalus; assembly: GCA_011419295.1. Taxonomy (NCBI): domain Eukaryota; kingdom Metazoa; phylum Chordata; class Actinopteri; order Siluriformes; family Clariidae; genus Clarias; species Clarias macrocephalus. Next base: position 48,702 of record JAAGKR010005677.1, read on the forward strand.
TTTCTACCTATCCCGAGGCATCTGGAGATTGTGCCAGCTCCAATAGATAAAAGCCAACCCTGCAAGTATCTTGAGGCATCCATGGAAGAACCACCTCCAGCTGGATTCTGCTTCATGATGGTTTGGAGCTACACATGCTGCTCCTGAACTCCCAGTGATCCAGACCCTCTCTGTCCTCTCCACCGTAGCCGACACC
>JAAGKR010005678.1:3950-48895 GCA_011419295.1 Clarias macrocephalus
CTGAGGATGTGTTACAGACCTGTCAATCTGTGGACGTGTAATCACCTGATATGACGGTCTGGACTAGAATTTAACTTATCTTCGCTTCTTAACCCTTTTGTATGTTTCAAATGTTTGATAAAAGTAATTAATCTATGCTAAAATAAACCTGCAAGCCTGTTCACATCAGCTGCTCCTGTTTAGGTGCCTGTATTATTGTTAGATCATCATCAATGTTAAAAAAAAAAAAAATCGTGTCATTGTTCAAGAGATTGATCAGGATTCAAATCAGTTGTCAGTGGTGGAGTAATCATGTAGACTTATCAGTTTGGAAATTCTGTATATTGATTTAATGAGGTGAAGGTCAGTGACTCTCTTTCTATAGCACCATATTCATGTTTTATTCCTCTTCTACTTCTGCAGTTTGCCGATAATTCATTAGAATTAAGACTGACATCATTTCTGCTTTGGCCTATTGACTGACAGAATCACTGACACTGGAGACTCCATCCACAGATGGATCTCAGGTAGAGCCTTATGTAAACACAAATACTGTGTTTACATAAAGCATCCATCATGCACATGGCTCTGAATGACCTGTTAGTATAAATCCATGATTTACCTCTGCTGTCAGAACTGCTGTTATAGAAGATTTATCAAAACCTTCCTGTCTAATCAGAACTCTTAAGTGCTTTGGTGTGTTTAAATGTGTTAAAGCAATGCTTTGAAGTGAGAAATAACTTGAGTCCTTCTGTGCATCAGGGTGTGTGCTGCCTGTTCATTCCCAAGATAGGAATCATCCTCTTTATCGTCCTCTACACGTTCGGGAACATCTCCTCCTTGGCCAGGTGAGCGTACGCTTATTTGCAGACCCGCTTGTCAACCTGGAGTTAAAGTAACCGATTTTGATCTGATCTCTTTTATAGCACCTTGTTTCTGATGGGACCAGTAAAGCAACTGAAGAGGATGTTTGACAAAACCAGAGTTGTTGCGACAGTGGTCATGATTGTGAGTTTGTTTCTATCGCGCTACCTCCGCAAAATGCTGCAATAAGTTTTTGAGTGTCTTCTATTCAATCTTAAAACGTTGCTTAGGCAGTAATTTATTAATATGAATCTGTATGTGTTTAATGTAAAAGCTTGTTGCCCCTTAGGATAGAATAATGCCAAGGGATATTTAGGATGTCTGATGGGAGTTTTGTTTGAAAATTATTTAGATGCATAGATTGGTTGATTACATTTATGTATAAAAACAGGCATCTGAGGATTAATAATGAAAGATTAATTGGAAATCAACAAATCAAAGGCCGACATTTTGCTTTCTGAATGCCATTTATACAGTTTTTTTAAATAGTTTTCCATTAATGTAGTAAAATCACATCTTTTTACTTACAGTATAAAGGCTCTAAAATATCAGAGACCACTTTACTGAGCAACTTTGCATTTTGCATTGACACAGATAAAGTTAAAGGGTTTTGTAAGTAGCTGTGAACAGAAAACGAGCACAGAACACTTTTGTTTCATTCATCAAGAAGTATTTTTAGAGTTTGATTTAATTGGAAAAGCCATAACGGCTGAGACGAGAACAGATGGAAAAGCTTTCCTGGTATATCGAGAGACTTGGTTTGTTTATTGAATTTGTGCTGCACATAAGCACAAATCCACACTGCATGGGCTATAAATCTCCAGAAAACTAAAATGCATCACAGTGCTAAGGCTTGTTTACTCCCGAGCCTTCATTACTGAGTTCATTTAGTCTGCATCAATCTGACAGCTGAAAAAAAAAAATGCCGTGAGAGAGCGAGACAGTAAATAACCGGTGTTTGTTTTTGTTTTGTTTGCGCACGTCTGTGTTGGATGAGCCCAACAGTCTGCAATGTAGCAACCATTTGCTTCGTTGATTATGATTTTAAATACAACTTACTATAGACACGCAGCATATAGAAAAAGTGTTTTATAATTTCAGTGGATTTCTATCGAGTCCAGGTTTCACTCCTGTACACGAATGACACAAATAGACAAGGTGTAAAACGAGTAGTGTGGTGCACAAGGTCGGGTTTGACGCACCCTGAGCGCTCCTCTGACCTTAGTGGTGTGGAGTGAAATGCTTTTTTACCCAGGAATTGAAACGAGGTCTTGATGCAAACCGTCCAGTTTGAATTGTGTTGTTGTTTGTAAACACCGTCCAATGAAACCTTTCCCTGCTTTTTGTATCAGGATCATTTCTTACCCCAGCACAGACACGGCAACGTGTGAACATTAATACATGTTTACTTGTACTATTACTGGTAGGAACATGCTGTTTTATCAGACAGGTGAATCAAACTAGGAGAAACTCAGAAGTGCTTAGCATGTGTATTGTGCATTATGTTATTAGAATAAATTTTTGTTTTTGGGGTGGAGCTTATGCAAATTGACCAAATACTTTATGCTTCAGCCAATGAACAGTTTAAGACCACAAGTCTTCTGTAACTGTCAATTGCTTTAATGTCTTCATTCAAATTGTAATAATTGTTGTATGTACAGTAATGCTGCAACATTCATCTTTTTATCTAATGTAGTTTTTAAGATGTTATTGTGCACAGTCAAGGATTTTGTTCCTTTTGCTCAGCCTGCATTTTGTACCCGGTCCACAGGTGTGCCTGGTGCTGACGCTGTGTGCAGCATTTTGGGTGAGTAAACGATTTCTTTATATAAAATGGCGCAAGCTTGAGCTCCTCATTTTCATGCATGTATTAAGCTGATTTTAGTGTGACTGAAGACGGGTTAGTTTGACAGAAATTAGAAGTTTTTGGAAGTTTTTCCATCCTTGAATTGTCTTTTAATGTCTCGTTTTTTCCGTAGTGGAAGATTTTCGCACTGACGTTGGTGTTTGTCATTTTGCAAGTCATCGCGTTCACTTGGTAAGTGTGTGAACTCTGGCAATGTTTGATCTCTTGGTGTTTATTACCGTATTATACTGTAATGGGATGAGCCGCTTTACATCAATCTGTGCATATCTGCTTACAGGTACGGACTCTCGTACATCCCTTTCGCCAGGTGTGTGTTTATATGTATAACTTCACTAAATTACTGGTTATAATTGAATAATTATTACATTTTATTTAATTTAACTTGCACATTATGTACAATTTAATAGCATAAACCCTGAATTAAGAATCCCAGTACTGCAAATTGATGATTTTCCTCTTTCTCTCTCCCTCTCTCTCTGTCTGTCTTTGACAGAGATGCAATCATCAAGTTTTTTACCACGATGTGCAAAATGTGCATAAAATGAGAGCACAATGGATTTTCCCTAAGGATTCCTCTTTACAAGTTTGACCCAGGACTTGTGACACATTCTTTAGTCATAGTTTACCCCTAATATGCTGATGACTCCTGACGTCTGTCTGCTCCACTGGTTTTATTTTTGCCTTTTTAAAGGTGAAAAATGGTAAGATAAGAAAATGCATCTGGAATCATTGTTGTATTCTCTAAATCCCATGAATTGAGAATTGTTAGACACTGTATTTACGTTTTGGGTCTGTTTTTAAAAATTTTTTTTAATTGTCGTCATCAGCTTTGTGGGATTTAAAAAGATATCACCAGTGTTTAACTGATGCAAACAATGTTAGCTAGATAAAAGTCTGCTGTGCGATATTATAAATGCATAAAAAAAAAACATTAAAAAAATCTTTATTTTATGTTACACTGGTACCATTTTAGGCTAACAGACTGGGTTTGGCTTAGATGGGTAACAGTAATAGAAATTACTTTTAATTTATTTTAAATAAAATGTGCATGTGAAATGTATACTAATAAAATGTGTAAATAAATGATCTTTTATTTAATATCTTAATTCGTATGCTGTTATTTTTTTATTTTAATAAAGTACTATACGGCTGGTCCTTGAACAACCCCGGCGTAGTGATTGCTCAGGGTGTGCTGCTGTGATGTTTGGTAGAAGGATTCAGGTAATCGTGGAAGTTGCAGAAAACCTTTTGGGATGTGCTTGGTGTAAAATGGGAAGAAGGTAAAGAAAGGGTTTCTGGCTTAAGACCTGTGCCAAGTCTCACGTCATCTCTTGACTTGACTGTATCCCGAGTCTGACATGAGAATTGGCACAGGTTTTAAGCCGGGCACCCTTCCTAATGCATCCCTCCCATTTTATCCAGGCTTGGGACTGAACTGCATTCAGTGACTGGAGTTTGGGCCGTGTGAGGGGAATAAAACCCAGGGCTTTCTGCACGTCAGGTGAGAAACCTAGCACTGAGCTGTGTGGTGTTCGTTCAACAAGACTCTGGGTGAAAGTACACTGGGGATTTTACTGAAGGTTATACTGATGATCATATCCTACTGTCATGCAGGAAATATGTTCAGAAGAATTTGACATTTACAAGAGTTATGAAGTGTAGACGACTTTTTTTAAAACTGGCAAGACAGCTTTTTTTTTTTATCCTCGGACTGTTATTGAGAACATAACCTCTAGGTGGCAGTAATGCAACATGCTGCGTCCCAACCGCCGTTAAACATGAGCGAGGTGAGCGCGAAAGGGGCATGATTGGTCAGTTTCTGGTTGGCCACGCCCACACGCGGAAGTAAAGCCGTTCATGGCGCGCAATAAAGAAGTGGAAGCGCTGGGAAAAGGGATGAGAGGAAAATGTCAAGGTTCCTGCGAGCGGTTCAGAATGACCTCCCGAAGAAAGGAAAAGTGGAGCTTTTAGAGCGCGACCTCAAGAAATGTGGACTAACAGGTGTGTGAGAGTTTCAGGAACAGGACCATAGCAATAGTTTCCTCGAGTTGCTTAGCAACAACAACAATAATAAGTATAAGAGGTTCGTCAGATTTGGAACGAAAATAAAGTTTATTTTTTAGGATAAGCGTATAGGTTGAAGCCAAAACAAGTAATGGACATGTAGAATGCACACTTTGTAGTGCACTTGGAAGTAAGTGACTTTAAAAAACGAGCCCTTTAAAGAAGTTACAGGAAGGAAACAGTACGTATTTGTTCTCGAATACACTTAAAATGATAAGAAATAATACTATAAATGATCTGAGATGTATATAAAACGCAATAAATCCATAATAAAACCCGTCTTGAAAGTGGACTTCCGGTCCTGAGTGTATGTTTGTGTGAGAGCAGCTGGAGCACCTGCAGTCACGTGACCTACACTGATGCAGTTTGCAGACAGACACCATGTTAGTATCAGAGATTTACTTTGGCATTAACAGTGAAAATATGTACTGAATGTAGCAATAAATATAGCGATGAATTATTAGCCAAACTTACACATTTGGACTCCACGTCTCACTTCATAAAACACAACAGTATGAGTTACATGGTGAAATTCATCAATTCTTAATCAATGTTTCCTTTGGGCTTTTTACAACCATTGGTTCGGTAATGAATCACGATTTTTTTGTGTGGTGATTCATGTATCACCAAAATCATATATTTAAAAAAAAAAACAATATTTAACTTTACAATAGAGATGAATCAGTTGATTGGCCAATTTGAGGATCGTCTAGTTTTCAGTGTGAAGCTTCCAAGCGGTACAACAGAAACACATGACGAAACGTTATCCAAAATCTTGCATGTTTAAACCATCTGATCTGCCATTTTCTCTAAACTCTGAGAGCGAATTAGTCTCAAACACTCTCATTACACACGGGTATACCAGTCTCTTAAAACTGTGATTAGGTAATTAAAATCACATGCCTACTTTAGAATCTGCATGTGTGTATGTGCACTCACTTTCAAGTTGATTTTTGAGACTTTGAAGGCAATTGAGGTGTTTGTTTTAATAATCATGCAGGTGGCGCTCTCTGTAATATTTACACATTTTCTTTTCTTGTGGTAGGAGTGAATTATTTGGTATGTTTGTGTAGAAGTAATAATTAAGGTGGATGACCGGTATGTGTTTGTCAGTAACCGTGTTAGGTTATTTCTATTGTTTAAGTTCTGCGCTTGGTCTTTAAGTGAGAAACCTAATGTTATAAGGAACAGGATACATTTACTTAATAATTAAACTTGCATTCAGGGAAATAGAATCGCAATTTGAATCAAATCTGCATTAGGGTATCGTGATATCATATCGGGAGGTGACCGGTGTTCACAGTGTGAGAAATTTTTATTTGCATGTGACTTTCGAGTCAGACTAATGGAAAAATGATAGTTTGAAAAAGAACGGAAATTGAGAAACATATAGCCCCAGTCCATATAATAAAAAGCTATGCTTGTGCTAGCTATTAAAGCCGTGTGATCTGATCTGTTGCAAATGTCAAATTCATGGCAGCCATGAAGAGTAACAAATATGATAATGTTTTTTGCTTATTATATAAGTAAGCATTCTCTGATCAATAGGCTGATAATCACATTGTCTCTCAAATGGTCGATCACATAAACCCATACTTTTGTGATGACGCAAAAAATTCACGAGTCAACAGCGACATGAGCAAGCCGTCGAGAAACTGAGAGTAATACCAAGTCCCTTTAAAAGAAGTCAAATTTGCAAAATGCAAAAAAATTTTTCAAAAGCAAAACCACATGGGGGGAATGTGTGCAACACAACACACCTTTTTTTTACCGGTTAAGAACAAAGCAGTGTGAATTATCTGAGTATGAAAACTTATCCCCAAAGGCAGCAGCTAAATCTTGTTAGTCGACCCAAACTCAGTCACATATAGCAGGAGCGCTCACACGGCTCGAGCCTTCCTCTGCAGACAGCAAAATGCCTAAAACCATTATAACAAAAAATACAAGAACTTGATGAAAATACAGAATCTTTTTTAAAATAATACAGAAACTTTTATATTTATTTATATTTATTATAAAAATGTATATTTATAAATGCAAAAATTACCATTGTTAAAAGCACCATAGAAATGGAATTGAATAGAATAAAATCTAAAGAAATGCCTGACCTCGCTGCTTACTAATGAGTAGCCATGATCAGCTCGCCAAATAGAAACTGACTGATGTGTGTGTTTATTTAAAAACGTTCGGTTTTGATTTGTTATTCACTGATGCAGCCTTGTTCTTGCAGGTTATAATGAGTGAGTATAGCAGGACAGTCGCATTTTAGATAAGTGTTTTGGCGTGTGTGTCACTTGATGCTATGCTAAAGTCTGTGCTTGAAAAGTTGTGCTGTTTGGTCGAACACAGGCTGTTTTATTGTATCGTAATTCAGTTGTAACCAGATGTTCGTTGTTACTGTTGCCTTTCTAAAAGCTGGTACCAACATGACCATTCTCCTCTGACCTCTGGCTTTTTTCACCCAGAGAACTGTCCTCACTGGATATTTTCTTTTTTCAGACCATTGTCTGTAAATCCCAGTAGTTTCAAAAAGAAATCCTCAAACTAGTCCAACAACCATTCCCTGTTCCCTGTCTCTTAAATCACCTTTCTTCGCCGTTCCACTGCTCGGTTTTAGCAGACCGTCTTGACCAATGTCTACATGCCCAAATGCACTGAGTTGCTCCCATGTGATTGGCTGATTAGATATTTGCGTTAAAGTGCGGTTGAACCGGTGTATCTAATGAAGTGACTGGTGAGGGGGGGGTTGTGTTGGTCCTTTGGCTGCTTCTGGCATGGGGTCGCCACAGTGGACCAGATGCCCTTCCTGACGCAACCCTTCCATTTTTAGACCTGGGGATTGGGTATTGGCTGGGAATCGAACCCAGGCCTTCCGCATGGCCGACGTACCACTGAGCCACTAATGCTCGAAGTGGCTGGTGAGTGTAAGTAAGAGAAAAAAATTAAACAAACACATCGTGTTATGGGGAAAATGATCAACACCTCATTGTTGATTATTTTCTAATAACAGTTCTTAAGTCAGTTAAGAACTGTTATTAGAAAATAATATAATGTTTATATCGTGTTAACTTCAAGTGAGAGAAACAAAAGAAGGTGCCGAGGGAATGACTGTGTCAAGTCAAGTAGGCTTTTATTGTCATTTCAACCATATTCAGTTCAGTGCCCAGTGAAACGAAACAACGTTCTTCCAGAACCAAGGTGCTACATACAACATAAATTAATAAAATTTATTAGCTAACTAAGAAACCTCTTTACCTAATTAGCTGAGACAAAGCAGATTGACATTTTTAATTATCAGAAAGCTATCTATGTTGTCTCTTTTGTATAGGACTTAAAGTACACATGCAAATGTGCAAACAAGTGCGACAACACAACAACATTACAGTACTCTGTGGGGATGAGGTAATGCACCTGTGTATAGGTGCTGTGACATAAGTGGGGACAGGAAGTAACATTTGGTAGATATTAAATCCATAACTGTAAATGTACAATGTAAATGGATGAGATGCACAACGCTTGTGTAATAAGGTATGTTTTCTTCTTCTCATTGTTGTGTGTATGGTATCGATCAGGAATGAAGCTGAGGTCGTACCAGCTGGACGGCGTGCGGTGGCTCGCTCAGTGCATGAAGACTCTAGACGGCTGCATTCTGGGGGATGAAATGGGTTTGGGTAAAACATGTCAGGTCAGTAATTAGGCTGTTTTTATAGCAGTGACTCCTCAGTAGCAGTGACTCCACAGGCTTGTGTTATTTTTTGTAATTGAAAGCCTGTAGACACTGAGGGCATCAAGGCTCAGACTTGTCTCATGTATTGCAGCATCAAAGACCAGAATAGATGAGAAACCCAGAGATCGGGGTCAGACAGTGCACCTTTAAACTCCATTTCAGCTTCCATTATGCTTGAGCCCAACAAACGTGGTTCTCTGTGACATTGATCTCTGGATGACATTACTCCACTCTTTCCTTTTTTAAACATTAGCTTAAACTAATTACCCTAATTTCTATATTACAACAGTTATTGGACTAATCATGACCCCAGATTAATTAGCACGTTTGAGATAACTCGTTCACTAAACTGAATTCCCTTAAACGAATGCTAATCTAAATTACCTCAGACTAGCTAGCGCAATCTAGTAAGACTTTGGCTACGTTAATACTGCTAAACTTATCAAGGCAGCTATCGGATAAAACTGTTCGTTACGTCAGACTAGCTAAAAAACGGCAAAGTAATATGTTCCTCTGATTAGCTAGCGAAAGATTTACAAAGTTACCTCATACTTCTGTACATCAAAAATGCTAACATACTAGCTAGGAAAAGCCAACCTAAATACCATCTGACTAAATTTTACCTGGTAATGAAAAATAACCTTGGACAAGATAGTAAATGTTAATGTAAATTGTCTCAGAATGACTAGTGAATCCAAGTCTACATTACAGACTAGCTTGTAAAAGCTAAGGTACAGTAAATGACCTCAGATAAGCTAGCAAATACAAACCTACTTTACCTCAGATTAGCTCGGCAAAGCAATATTCTTCAGACCACAAAGCAAATGCGAGTGTAATTTATCTGTATTGAGCTACATACCGCACGGATGTTAACTTTTACTAGCCACGGTACTGTAAATTACCTCAGGCTGGCTAGGGAAGGCCCCGCTAATGAGGAATGCTAATGTAAACAAACCTGCAAAAAAAATGCCTCAGAAAAAGTAAATGTACTCAGACAAAGAAGCAAATGCTATTGTAAATTAACTACAGTACTCCCCTCAGTAGTTGTTTCTTGTTTGGAAAAGCTATTTTAAATTACCTCAGTCTTGTTAGGGAATTTTTTTTCAATTACCTCAGACTTGTTTGAGAAAGATAATGTAAATTACCTCAGACCGCATAGCAAATGCTAGCCCAAAACCACCTTAGTCTAGATAGGGAATGCTAACGTACATTACTTGAGACTACATAAGCAATCACCCGGTGCATGTCTATAATAAATGTAATAAATAATGAAAAAAAATAATTATGAGGTCAGTATGCAAGTTTATGTCGGGTAACAAATCGGCAGACAAAAGAATCACAATTCATAACTGAATATTTTTCCCCCGTCTCTCTTAGCTAGGGAAAGCTAAAGCAAATAATGAAAAGAAGAACAGGAATGTGAGAAGAAAGGAGGGTAACGGTTACTACCTCAGTGATGGTTTTTTTCCTGTTAGAGCGCACATCATGTTTGACTTCAAAAATATATATATATTTAAAAACCGCCCTATAAAACTAAAGGACACATTCCTGACTGTTCATCCTGCTCAACCGATCTATCAGTCATGTTCTCCTCTTCTCCAGGCTATCAGCTTGATGTTATACGCTCAAGGATGTCTCCGCGTGAAGGGTCCCTTCATGGTGCTCTGTCCTCTGACAGTAATAGACAGCTGGATGCAAGAGCTAAAGAAGTAATTGGTTAATTCCTGCTAGATTCTTGTGGCTTTGGTGTTTCAGATAAAAATCTCCCATATTAATTGTGATTTATCAGATTTTTCTTCTTATTCTCTGTCCCGCTTCAGTATCTGTCCCAGACTGAGGGTGATGTGTTACGCAGGTGATAAAAAACAAAGAGCTGAACTGCAGAGGAACATAGAGGACGACCCTCCTGACATCTTCCTGACTCATTACCAGGTCAGGATTTGAACCTGGGTGGATTTTTTTTTAATTCCTCGGCATAATCGAAATCGCATAGTCTTTATTCTTCTGTATCTTTTTCCCTACTCTCTCCCTAGACATGCCAGAGTGATGCATCAGTGTTAAAAAGGTTTTTTATTTATAAATTTTTAAAAAGTATATATAAATAAATATATATTTTTGTGTAGTTCAGTGTGTTACTTCTTGCAGGTGGAAATGGAACATGCTGGTTGTGGATGAGGCTCAACGACTGAAGAACGAAAGTTCTAAGCTTTACCAAGCCCTTACAGAGGTGAGCATGAAACGGCATCAGAAAGTCAGGATTTTTTTGTTTGTTTGTTTGTTTGTTTTTTTACTCATTTACCTCTAGTGATGGTTTTCCTCCTTAATATTTTCTTTAAAATGGTTTCTTATTCGTTGATTATTTTTCACCCTGCATCTTCTAGTTTTTTTGTAATGTAACTAAATGATGGTTCTTGAGATGCTGTGAAGCCACTCTTTTTTATGATACAGATACTGGAGGCTTGAGTATCAGCGTTATAATTTTTTTAGTGCGTGAAGACATACAGGCTGAAAACACATGACTTGGACAAAACCTCAGCCTTCACTTGCACTATGAATAATAAATTATATATTATAACTAATAAAGTATTATAAAAACTTTCCAGGCAAAACTTTTTTTCTTCATTGCCATTCCACACAAGACTTCAGCCGCTTGTTATAAATCCGTGTATACTATTTAATATTGTTCGCTTTTTACCCCCTCTTTTGTCACAAGTTCTCTCTGGGCTTCAGGCTTTTGCTAACTGGAACTCCCATCCAGAACAATCTTCAGGAGGTCTATTCGCTCCTCAGCTTCATCCAGCCTGACGTTTTCCCACCTGACGCTTCAGCTGAGTTTGTTAAGGCCTACGCAGATGTACAGACTCAAAGCACAACAGGTATTACACCATCATCCAATAAAAAAACTATTAAAATCCTGATGATTGCATATTACAGATTATATGTTGCGTGTATGTTACGAGGGGTGTTGAAGTTAAGTTACAAGAGTAAAAACTCATAATCGGAACTCCTTTAATGGCCTAAACAAGGGAAAATGCCTTGGTCAGGACTGTACAGGGGATGTGGCAACAATAACTCCCAGCCGAGTCCCTGTAATGTGCAGGTGGTGTTGGTGAATGATTGTGTGTACAGTTACCACACACAGATGCGTCTCCTCTGCAAATTGGTGACACGTTATTCTGTCAGTATTCGAGAATCAGGCGTTCCACTAGATGAACAACCGCAGTGGGCTCAGAGCCATCTCACGCCGGATCGTCTTTCACGAATATACGGCCTTCTTTAAAACTTCTTTGAAATGGCCGAGAGTCTCATCTGTAAATGTCAATCGCTTTTTTTTATCATTCATTCACCAGAAATGTCATCATGCGTCCCTGTTGGACTTGAACGCCCCTTGTAAGCTTAATTCCGCGTTAGGTTAACCTTATATGCTATATATGCTATAAATATATATATATTTTTTAAATCCATAAGTGAGAATTTTTTTTTTATTACAGCATTATATTTCTTATTTTGTTGTGTGTGTGCGCAGCTAAGGAGCTCCATCAGGTTCTCCAGCCCTTCTTGCTGCGCAGAGTGAAGGCCGAGGTGGAGACGGAACTGCCTAAGAAAATCGAGTTGGTGGTCTATCATGGAATGTCCACACTTCAGAAGAAGTACTACAAAGCCATCCTGATGAAGGACAGGAGTAAGACACGCCCATATGCACAACAGGCGAACAAAACAGCGTAGCAGTGAAGCATTTTTTCATGTTAAAATATACTTTTTTATTACTTTAGAAGTACTGTATTTCCAGTTTATTTTCAGTTTTTAAACATCCAATATTACTCATTACTTCATGACAATAATTCGTATGTAAGAAACACCAGCACACACTAGAAAATTATCATTTATCACATTCAGCATTTATTGCATTTATTTGTATTAAAAAAACAACAACCGCAAATGACTATATATTAACTATTCTATGTTTATGTAAGTGCAGTAGAAATGCTTGTTGTGGAGAGTGTAAAATGGAGAGTACTAAGTAGTAGTAACTTGAGTGCTAATTAAATAGAGAGAATGTCGCACTTGGAGTAAAATCTAAATAGTTTATTGGGCACTTTGGCAATAGTTTATTTGGAAACTTGTTTATTTAAGAAATAAAATAAGTGATCAGATCAGATTTGGCTCTGTTCAGACTGGCAGCCCAAATCCGACTCATTGTCGACCTGTGTGCATTGGTTACTGTGGTAACGGCGCCGAGGCATGGGTGGGACATCATATGCTTGTGACAGACAGATGATGCGAAGGCAGTTAGGAATTAAGACATCACATCTCCGTTCCATTTCATTTCTTCCTGCTCGTTTTATAACCATGGGTCCAAATCCATACAAAGTTATCATGTGGACTTGAAATTTAACGTCATATTGCCGATGATTTAATGGACAGTTTCACATCTGCAGCATCCAGACTGAGACGTTCTTTAGGAATCCTCTGGATGGGATCACTTTTGGATTTTGACTTCCAAAGACTTTGATGTAACATGAAAGCAGGACAGCAATATGAGGATCTTATATACAACATCTATTAAAAACAACAAAGACATGAGTTTGAAATCTGTTTTTTTTAAGTGCCTCTCTGATTCTCAGCTGTGTTCGGGAGCAATCAAGGCAATGAGAACCGTCTACTGAACATTCTGATGCAGCTGAGGAAGTGCGTGGCTCACCCTTACCTGTTCAAGGGTAATGACCAACTTAACTTTATACTGCTGTGTTTTTTTTTCTTGTCTTTTTTTTATTATACAGTACTTAAAGCCTGTGATTCATTTTATAGGCAATTTCTATAACCTAACAGCTGTGTTATATAAGTGAAATAAAAGATGTAATGTTTTTCCAGATTTGTAAAATCAAAAAATTATCCATTTTCTAATAGGGAGACAAAAGTTTTGACGCTGCATTTAAAGGACTTCTGCTAAGTGCCCGCCCATTTCCCCTAAAGGACAGTAGTTTAAATAGAAAGAAAGGCTTTCGATTCAATTGGTATTCAGCTTCAGGGCACCAGAGGGCACTAACTATCCATTCTTTTAACTGTTTGCTTGTTTAAAATCTAATAATATTCCTCTCTCTCTCTGTGTGTGTGTGTGTGTGTGTGTGTGTGTGTGTGTGTGTGTGTGTGTGTGTGTGTGTGTGTGTATATATGTGTATATGTGTATATGTGTGTATGTGTGTATATGTGTATATGTGTATGTATGTGTGTATATGTGTATATGTGTGTGTGTGTGTGTGTGTGTGTGTGTGTGTGTGTGTAAGGTGTGGAGCCCGAGCCCTTTGAGATTGGTGAACACTTGGTGGAGGCGAGTGGGAAGCTCACTCTGCTTGACCCTATGCTTGCCCACCTGTTCAAGGAGTAAGCTTTTCTCATTTAATTATTACATTTTATAATAACTATTAGAACAATAATTATTTCATGTTTGGAAAACATGGTACTGAATTATTCTTTGCAGTTTGCAGTTCTTTTAGTATCACATGTATACGGCCATAACTTTTAGGACACGATGAGCTAGATTTGATAATCTGTGGAAAAGCAGGTCTAAAATAAAATAATAATAAAATAATAATAATAATAATAATAATAATAATTGTGTGTATGTTTGACTTCAGGGGTCACAGGGTTCTATTGTTCTCTCAAATGACGAGCATGTTGGACATTGTGCAGGACTACCTGGAGTATCGAGGTACTGTAACACACACACACACACACACACACACACACACACACACACACACACACACACACATCCCAAATTCACGGTCACATTCCTGGGTTTCGTTTGAACATCGTCTGGAAAAGTCTGGAGTTTAAATCCTTTTGTAAAAAGTCTTTTGTAAATCACTAAACAGCCTTAACCTTTATTTATTCCTTTAGAAGGACGACAGCTCAATGTTAGTTAATGTTCATAAAGCAATGTTTTTATGTGGATTAGTAAATGTAGTATTTCTTAAACAAACATTATTCCTTTTTCTTTTTCATTTATTTCCACCATGACTCGACGTCTGCTAATTAATATCCCAAAAGCAGTATTTCAATATTTATTAGCAACTTTTTAAAAATCTATTTTTTCATTTTTTCACTAAGACACACCAGCTGCTCATTGCATTAAGTCATTAAGCAATATTTTAATAGTTTTTGGTAACCCATATTTTTATTATATTGTATTATATTTTATATTATGTATAGCCTTTGTCTTTTTTTCAGAGATCTATTCTCCGTTAATTCATATTTATAAAGTGTTACAGTATTTATTAGTAAATGATGCGTGTAATCAAATCTTTTCGCTAAGACACACCCACTGCTAATTAATATTCATGAAGCCATATTTAAGCCTGTATCCACATGCATACTGTATGAATTTGAGTAACATCCAATTCTTAATCCACAGGGTTTAATATGATGTTGGGCCTTTGCAGCTATAACAGCTTCAACTCATCTGGGAAGGCGTTCCACAAGGTTTAGGAGTGTTTCTGGAAATTTTTGACAATTTTTGACTATTCTAACCAATTTTTTAATTTTTGACCATTTGGTGCACTTGTGAGGACAGACACTGATGTTGGACGAGAAGTCTGGCTCACTGTCTCTGCTCTAATTCATCCCAAAGGTGTGGGAGCTGTTATGTCTGCAAAGGACCAACGTCATATTAAACCCGGTGGATTAAGAATTGGATGTTACTCAAGTTCATATGCATGCGAAGGCAGGGGAGCGAATATTTTTGGACTTTTGGCGATAATATAGTGGACATTGTCTATCATCACCTTTTTTCCTGTCTCCTTTCATGTCTTAGACCTGTGCTCTGCTTATGAATATTCATAAAGCAGTATTTTACTCTTTAAGACAGTCATGTGTAAAAGTTAGTGCCCCCTCTTTTAATTCTTTGTTTTGATGTGTTTAGAAACATAGTAATAAACATCTGATCGTAACAGGACTCAGATGTACAGCAACAGGTTTTCTTTTTCCATTATTTATTCAGCAGAAATGATGCCACGGGGGAGAAAAAAACAAAACACAACCAATACTAAGTGCCCCCACCTCCATGATTTTACAGCGTTTACATTCACTTTTAGCAGCAATAACTAGAAGTAATGGTTTCCTGTATGACTTTATCAGTCTGTCTCTTGATTTTGGCTCATCCTTCTTTACAACATTTTGGGCATTCGCTCGCACACTGCTCTGTTGCGTTCCTGCCACTGAATTTCATTTGGGTTCATTTTTGTTAAATAAATAATAGCACCGTGAAGAAGTTGTACGTTGTTGTTCGTCTGAGTTTGCATTTGCCAAACTACGATCAGATGATTTCTAGATAGAGTGTTCCATTAATCCCAAAGGGAAATAGTATAAATATTGTATATTATAAACAAAAACGTTGAATTAAAAGGTGGGGCACTAAGTTTTACACATCAGTGTAGAAACCTGTGCTTTTAAAATCAATAATTTAACAGCATTTTGCTCCTTTTTCTCTTCACTGAGACCTTTCCCACACCTCTTTAATATTCATGAGCTTGCTGCTACCTTTCTGTGTAATGTGAGAAGCAGTTAAGAGTTTTTCTCTGCTTTGTAAAAGCCCGAGATAAGGAAGTGTGTGTGTTTGTGTGTGTGTTTGTGTGTGTGTGTTTGTGTGTGTGTTTGTGTGTGTGTGTTTGTGTGTGTGTGTTTGTGTGTTTGTGTGTGTGTGTGTGTGTGTGTGTGTTTGTGTGTGTGTTTGTGTGTGTGTTTGTGTGTGTGTGTGTGTGTGTGTGTGTGTGTGTGTTTGTGTGTGTGTGTGCGCGTGCGTTTTTGACATCTGTAGGATTGTACGCAATGAGAGAGAGAGCTCACAAAGCTGCTTTCTTCTGTCTACTTTTTTCTTTCTTTCTTTCTTTCTTTCTGCACAGTTTCTGCACGGTCTTTGTTTAACGTGTGTTAGTTCCACAGCATACCTGAAGAGCCAGGTGTGTGTGTGTGTGTGTGTGTGTGTGTGTGTGTGTGTGTGTGTGTGTGTGTGGGTAAAAAAAATTTTTTTTTAAACTCAGATTCTGCGTTGTTGTGTGACGCGGCACACGTTTCCGTCGTGCTCGTGTTGTTATCGAGTTCAAGTAGCTGTGGTTTAAAATCACATCCTGTGGGTTGTTTTTCCGTCTGTGTGTGCATGAGCGCGATCTCGACTCCTTTCAGGTTACAGCTACGAGCGTCTGGACGGCTCGGTGCGAGGAGAGGAGCGCTTTGTCGCAGTCAACAACTTCAAAGCCGAGGATGTCTTCATCTTCCTGCTCAGCACTAAAGCTGGTGGGTTTCTAATGATGTGCGTCTAAAAAATTACTCAAATACAGAGAGCCGGAACTCGCTGTCCCATCACCCTGTCTGTCTGTGTGTGTGTGTGTGTGTGTGTGTGTGTGTGTGTGTGTGTGTGTAGGCGGGGTTGGTTTGACTCTGACAGCAGCTGACACAGTAATCTTCTTGGACAGCGATTTTAATCCGCAGAACGACGTGCAAGCGGCAGCGAGGGCGCACCGGATCGGACAGAAGAGGTAGAGCGCAGGGAGAATAACAGCAGCGGAAACCCTCGTCACGTCTCGCCGTTACGCTGCACTGACACTGGAGACTCCTTCCTTAACCCTCACACACACTTCACCATGTCAACAGTTACAGTTCCCTGTGAACCAGCTTTTATCAGTATTACTATACAGTATACAATATATATATAGAGAGAGCTAAAACCTTTATTCACACACAATAACGCCTCGTTCACACGAGACCAGTGTTACGATACACCACACCCACCATGTCGTACATGACTGGAGTAAAGAGTACATCAGTCACTCTCGCTCCGTTCATTACGCAGGGAAAACTCCACCAGGGTTCATTAGAGCAGCGTCGTAGCATCACAAAAAAACATCTGTATCAGTAACGCCGTCATTTTAAACATCAGCTAATAACGGCACAGACGCTCACAATCCATGAATCCTTAGTTAAGTTACCATAGCAACGCTAATGTATTAAACCAGCACCTGCACCAAGTCCCTGAGTTTCTTTATATATTTCTTCCTTTTTTTCCCCTTCTCTTTTACTCTTTCATGTTTTGTCTTCTCTTTCTTTTTTCTTGCTTTCTTTCATTCAATGTTATCTTACTTTTTCATTTTATATTACTATTGAACTTTATTTTACATTTTCTTTTACCATTGTTTTATTATTTTTTTCTTCTTTTCCTTGTCTTTCTTTTGACTTTTTTCTAAATTCTTTTTTCTTTCTTTTGCCATTCACTACTTATTCTTTCTTTGACAGTTATTTGTTTTCTTTCTTTCTTTCATGCTCTTTCATTTCATTTGAACAATTGAACTTTGTCTTCTTTACCATTCTACATTTTCTATTTCTTTCTTATTTTCCTCTTCTTTCTTTCTTCTTTCCACCTTTTCTTTTTCTTTCTTTTGCCATTCTATGCTTTTTTCTTTTTCTTTCACTATTCTAGCCATTTGATGTTTTCTTTTTCTTTTACTTCTTGGCTCTTGGTTTCATTCCTTCTTTCTCTCTCTGTATTGTCGTGAAAGGAGAAATTGAGGTTAGAAGTCGTGTGTGT
The DNA here is from genome assembly GCA_011419295.1 of Clarias macrocephalus. Taxonomy (NCBI): domain Eukaryota; kingdom Metazoa; phylum Chordata; class Actinopteri; order Siluriformes; family Clariidae; genus Clarias; species Clarias macrocephalus. Next base: position 22,032 of record JAAGKR010005678.1, read on the forward strand.
GTGTGTGTGTGTGTGTGTGTGTGTGTGTGTGTGTGATTGTCTGGCCCGATCTGTCCAGGCCTGTGAAAGTCATCCGTCTGCTGGCGAGAGACACGGTGGAGGAGATCATTTACTCCCGCGCCGTCTCCAAACTCAATCTCACCAACACTGTGATCGAGGAGGGAAAGTTCTCTCTGCTGAACAAACGTCAGGCTGCCGCTGCTGATCAGATGCAGGTTTGTGTTTTACCTTCACTTCACTCTGTCTGTGTGTCCTGTGTTCTCTCTGTCTCTCTTTCTCTCTCTACCTCTCATCCATGCAGTCTCATAAATCATCATCTTAGACCTTCAGGGTTCATTTTACACTCCGCTAATGTCACGTCCAGTGCTGTAGAGTGTGATCACTTAAAGTCAGTACTCTCAGTATACTCAGTACTTAGCGTACTCTCAGGTCTGATTCACTACACTGTACTGTATGTGCTCACTACTAAGGCTGGAACGTTGTAGTGCACTAAACCCTTAGATAACTCCACCTCACATCCAGCAGCACCATGCTGGGGTTAGAGTGAGTGGCTTCCCCCTCTCTCTCTCTTTTACACGGCTTCTTCTCATATCTTCATTCTTGTTTTTATTCTCACTTTCTTTTACTATTTAATTTTAAATGTGGATTATTTTCCGTCCTTCCCTTCATTTTCTTTCCTTCTTTCTTTTTCTTTCTTTTGCACGGCTTCCTCGATTCATTTTAATTTGTTTCTTTGTTTTTCTCGGTTGCTTTTATTATTCAGTTTTTAATATGGATTGTTTACCTTCCTTTCTTCCTTGGTTAAATTTTTTTCTTTCTTTCTTTCACCCTTCTTTTCATATGCCTTTATTCCTTTTTCTCTTTCTTATTACAGCTTGGATTACGAGCATAATTTGTTCTGGAAATGGGCTCGTATTCCAAAACACTCGTAAACCAAATCATCATTTCCCATAAGAAATAATAAAAACTCAATACTAAACTAATACTTGCTCGGTTTCCGAATAAAAAAATTATTAAAAATCTTTGCTCGGTTTGCGGAACACTCGTAAACCACGTTACTCGCAATCCGAGGTTCCACAGTATTTTCTTTCTTTTTCTTTCTTACTTTCTTTAGATTTTTCTTAAATTATTCTCCATGTTCTTTCTTTCAGGAAGAGAATGTTCCTTTTCTTCCTTCCTTTCTTTCTATTTCTCTCCCTTGCTTAACATGTAAAAGGGACATGATGATCAGGATGATGAGATCAGATGCAGTTTGTGAACAGGTTAAAGAGAATCGCTAGAAACTCTCTCTCTCTCTCTCTCTCTCTCTCTCTCGCTCTCTCTCTTCTGTTTATCGTGTCAGGGATCCCAACTCGCATTCACTCTCAGCGCAAATCAGACTTGTTTGTTCAGGTTTGGCTACACAGTCATGTGGCAATGTGACTTTGTTTTTATCAGAGCTGTGTGTGTGTGTGTGTGTGTGTGTGTGTGTGTGTGTGTGTGTGTGTGTGTGTGTGTGTGTGCGCGCGTGTGTACTCACAGTTGAGTGAGATCCTAAAGTTTGGAGTCCACAAGCTGCTGTCGTCAGATGAGAGCTCGATTCAGCAAGTGGACGTGGCGCAGATCCTGGGAGAGACACGAGACGGCAAGTGGGTGATCGCGGACGAGCGCGTCAGGTCTGTTGAGGAAGAGGAGGATGAAGGTGAGGGAAGACGGGGGTGGAGTGCAGCTCGGTAGCTATCGGTAGCTCTCCTGTCTCGGCTGATTCATCCAGTCCTCTGACTATTCCTTTATTTCATTGTCTCGTCCTCTCCAGAGCATCCAGATCACATGTACTTCTTCGAGGGGAAGGACTACTCCAAAATCCCCAGCGCGGAGGACGAGAAAAGGTTCGAACTCATGGTGCAGGAGCACTCGGCTCCCCAGGAGGACGCCGGGAAAGCAGGGCGCAGCCTCCGCCACAAAGTCGGAGTGAGTCCGTTCAGATCTCTCAGAAACATAGTACACTACATAGGGTCCATGTTATACCCTAAGTAGTGAGTACATGTAGAGAACAGGAGCAGTGTGTAAGTCTGGATCACTGGAAAGTGTTTGTGATGAATTGGATTCAATCATCTACTATATCTCTACCTATGGCAGTGAACATCAAAAGTTTTCACACCCCTGTTAAAAAAAAAAAACAAAAAAAACTGTCGGGAAATCACCTCAAGATTAAAAACGTCACATCCTTTAACACCTCTTAATGTGATCCAGTGGCCAGTAGAATTCAGGTGAAAAGCAGCTCCTGGTTCTCCTGGTTGCATAAGTATACTGATCTGTCCCGCTTATGAGGATGAGATCTGCATGCAGTCCTGCTCAGGTCACAGGGTCGCAGTGTAAGGACGGAGAGTTCAGGGCTGTGACTGGACCGGTCCACCATGGCGATGATCTTCTCCTGACGCTGGCGCCGGGTTGTGCTTCGGGTCGTGAACATGCCAGAAGAAGCTTTATTCACAGGCTTGACGCAGACTAGATGCACAGTATAGATGTATGAGGATGTATTGTTTTTTCTTTTCTTTTTTTTTTTTTTTTTGTTCTTCTATTGTCTTGTCTCCTTTTCTTTCAACTTTCTACTTTCATGTTTCTTTCATGCACATTTCTTACTTTCATGTCTTCAATAATTTTTTCTTTTCTTTCTTTTTCTTTCTTTCAACTTCTATTTTCATGTCTTTTCTTTCTTTTTATATCTCTTCTACATCTCTCTTTTTATCCTTTGTATGTACTTTCTTTCTTTCTTTTTCTTTGTCACCTTCACTTCCTTGTCTTCATTATTACTTATTTCTTTGCTTTTGTTTCTTTCTTTTTTCTTACTTTTATGTTTTATCTTCCTTTTAATCTTTTCTTTTTTCTTGATTTCATTCTTTTTTTTTATCTGTCACCCATCGTATTTTCATGTGTTCATTTTATTTTTTTTCCTTCTTTTCGATTTCTTTCTTACCTTCTTCTACGTTTTTGTTTTTTCTTTGTCAGTTTTTGGTAATGTCGCTGTAGTTAAATGTAATTGGTTCATTCTGAGCACAGACAAGTGCCTTGTTATAAAAGGTTTGTACAAACTCACGCAACCAGGTTAATCTATTCAGGTTTTCCGTTTTTTTTTTTTTTTTTACTTCTTGAAATAGTAAAAAAAAAAAAAAAAAAAAAGTATATAAAACATTTCCACCCAATGTAGTAATTTTATAATAGCGCTGTATTACCAGAGCATGCTCTGATTGGTGTACAGTAACATGGCTGTGATTAACATTTCCCATTTTTAGGAACAGTATAGAAAGCGATTTTTACATTTTTACGGTCTAATAAAAAATAAACCCAGTATTACCTGATTAGTTATCACCCTGTAGGTTTTATTCCCCGTACCTTTACCCTCGCCAATGAGAGCCAAGAGACCTCTGACGGAGTCCGAGCTGGAAGAACGCCGCCGGAAGAGAGAGGAAGCTGCTGCTAAAAGAGCCAAGCTGCAGGAAGAGAAGAAGAAACAGCACGAGGAGAAAAAATACAAGAGGAAGTAAGAATCCGGACATGTCCTGTTAAAACAGTGCAGCAGCTTTCTTTCTCCTCAATCGCTATATAAACACAAACATTCCAGTTTCTACCTCAGTTTTGTTTTATTTTTTTGATAGATAGATAGATAGATAGATAGATAGATAGATAGATAGATAGATAGAGAGGTGATTGAACTGGACATGGTTAGGCTCTCCAGTAGAGATTAGGAGCGGTCCATTTAAATAGAGTAAGTGTGCTCATTAAGCCCACCGAGATCTATTTCACGAATTTTTCATACATATTCAGCTGATTTATGAGGAAGAAAAAAATCTAAATTAATCCCTGATTGGAAAATGTTTTCGTTAGTTTATGTACATTTTAGAATATAACATATACCTTTTAAGCTCATGTCTGTTCCAAATAAGCCCACATCATGTCATACTGTAAACATTTTCAAAAAGGATCAACATATTTACTTTTATTTATTTATTTAAATATTGTAATATCTGTTTCTGCCAATCTCTTTATTAGGGAGTTGATTCCATCACAACCTCATTTGTCATTCTTTAATTTATTCCACTGAATGTAGCCTACATCCAGGTCCATAATTTTTGGAAGAGAAAAGATATCAAGACTTTCAGCTTTAATTCCAGCAGTTTGAGAAAATTGTGGCCTTAAACATTCAGGAATTACAGCCATTTTTCAGATGGTTTCAGATATCAGAAACAAGGTCCTCTTTGTTTTTATACCAAAATATTGTTTAAATCGTATCTATACCAAAATATTGTTTAAATCGTATCTATACCAAAATATTGTTTAAAACAATAAATAGCACAAAATAGTATTTTCTCTTTTTTATATTTGACATTAAAGTTGACATTGAGCCTAAACAGAACCTGGGTGTAATGGGTACAGTTACCGTACATATTGCTATTATTTTATGTGGCGGTTCATCTATTGCCACACTTAAACAAAAGTTTTAGAAATTTACACATTTGCATATGAAATTATAAAATGTTGCTGTTCCTCTATAATCCTACAGGTGGTACGCTCTAAACCGTTCAAACATTACAGCATCCTGTGTGGTAGGAACAAATTACTTGTTAACTTTGTTTAGAATTGTAACAAAATCAGAAAAAAAATCTAAAATCAGGATGTTTATAAATATTGTGATGCTTACCAAATCGCAATAGAAATCGAATCAGCATCTAGGTATCGTGGTGATCTCGTATCGGGAGGTCCCTGGTGATTCCCATCCCTACTGTTCAGGTCAAGACAAGACATCAGTCTCATAAAAGTCTTCAGCGGAAGAAAGTGATTTTCAGATGAAGGTAAAGCAGATGTAGAGCTGAATGGATCAGGCAATGTGCAAAAGGCAGGAGGAGTCACAGACATCTCATCAGGCAAGTAGAGGCTGGAGTTAGGTTTAATATGCGGTTTGTTGTTTTAAAACCGTTTATTATTATTCTTTTTTTTTTTTTGACTGAGTAGGAAGCTTTGTTTTTTTTCTTTAATTTATTATTATTTAAATTAATATTATTCATTCTTCTTAGTAATAATAATAATGCTAATAGTAGAATGTAATTTTCACAATGACTTTTTAAACGCAAACATTATAGTAAGTGATCGGCATTAAATATAAACTTAAAACATTACGTTATTTACTTCAAGGAGAAGTGAGATTTTTTTTTCTCTGCAAGAAAATGAGATAACCAATGAGGTGGCTGAGATAATAAGTAAAAATAACTTCACGCCCTTTACTTAGGAGAACATTTGTTATTTTTACAAGTTTTTGTTTTGCCTGAAAAAAATGAGAAGATACTGAATACTGTGTATTAGATAATTACCTAAAAACATGTCTATTGGGTAATGTCTTTTAGATTTAAAAAAAGAATATAATGAAAATGGATTGAAAAATTCTACCTTGTGATTGTCACTTTCAGTTCCTCCCTCCCCTGGAAGACACATGAGATAGTAAGGTGTGCCCATGAATTTAAATTGCTTTACTTTTAGGAAAATCTCAGTCTTCTGAAAGTGGAAAATATGAAATAATCTAATATGAGATATAAAATATATCTTGTAAGCAGGAGATTCATTATTTTCACGTTAATATGGCATCCAGGTAGTTATTGGAGGCTCGGGTAGAAACTTGTAGAAAATTCCAGTCCTGAACTATGGAGCAACTGCAGTCAAGTCGCAGTCAAGAGAAACCGCTGTCAACATCAGCTGAGGCCATCTTCATGGTAGAATGAAACCGTCCCTAGACACCACACGGGCATCCATGCAACGAGATCTCCATCCAGAAGCGGGGCACCAGGACGAGTCAGAGGGCAGAGGGGGTCTGGATCACTGGCAGCTCAGGAACAACATGTGCAGCTCGAAAGAGATACAGGGAGGGTGAAAAAGAGAGAGAGAGAGAGGGCGAGAAAGAGAAAATAAGAGGGGAGAGCAGAAAAGGAGAGATAACAGTTAGGTCTGGTCACAGTCACATAATGTATAAGATGAATGTATATTTAGTGTAGAGTGCAAGCAGGGACTCCGGCAGGACTAACTATAACAGCAAAACTAATAGGGAGGAGCCAGAAGGAAACACAGACATGAGGGCTCCCTGAGATGTAAAGCAACCAATGACCTCACCGTCAACAAACCTGAGTGATCAACGAGAGTGGGGAAGACAGCATCTAAACATACCAGTTCACCATAATACTCTACGTCCATGAGTCCCCCAGATCTGCTCCTTTACCTAAGGCAAATCTATTTACAAAAATGCTGCGCTAAATAAATAGGTTTTTAGCGTAGGCTTAAACACTGAGACTGTGTCTGAGTCTCGGACACTATTTGGAAGGCTATGCTGTAGTTTTCATAATACGTGGTATTGACAAGCAGTCTGCATCCTTAGATCAAAGTAGGCGTGGCGGATCATAAGACACTAGCAGTTCACTCAGATACTGTGGCGCGAGACCATTTAATGCTTAATACGTCAAAAGTAGTATTTTAAAATCAATGCGAAATTTCACAGGGAGCCAATGAATTGAAGAGAAGATAGGGGATGTGCTCGTATCTTCTGGTTTTAGTGAGGACTCTTGCTGCTGCATTCTGAACTGAAGCTTATTTATGCACCTAGTTGAACAACCAGACAGTAAGGTGTTACAATAGTCCAACGCTTAGTGACAATTTATTCCTTATCTTGGCAGTATTTCTGAGGTGAAAGAATGCTATCCTGGTAATATTATCTACATGAGTTTCAAATGAAGGACTGGTCTTTTACTGTTGCACTAGATAGAACAGAAAGGCCATCTAAGGTTACAGTGTGATCTAAAATCTTGCTTCTAGCTGCATGCGTTCCTACGACTAGAACTTCTGTCTTATCAGGATTAAGCAAAAGGAAGTTAATTATCATCCAGTCTCTTGTATCCTTTACGCATTGCTCAACTTCAGCAAGCTGGTTTCTCTCATCTGGTTTTGCTGAGACATATAACTGTGTCGTCGGCATAACCGTGAAAATCAATATCATGCTTATGGATTATGTTGCCCAAAGGAAGCATGTAAAGTGAAAAAAGCAGTGGGCCTAAAACCGAATCCTGTGGAACACCAAACTCCACTAGAGAACATGCAGAATAGTCACCATTTAAATCTACATACTGATAACGATGAGTTAAATAGGATCTGAGCTAGGAGAGGGGTGTTCCCTTAATTCCTACTACATTTCCTAATCTGTGAAGGAGAATACGATGATCAATGGTGTCAAAAGCTGCATCGAGGTCAAGTAACACAAGTATAGTGATGCAACCCTGATCAGAGGCCAATAGGAGTGTTTGTGTTTTATATAGTATTTAACTACTGCACTGCTATTAGTTTTATATGTGGCAGTATGTCAATAAATGCCAATTTTACACTGTCTTGTGTGTGTGTGTCAGGATGGCCTGGTGGGAATCATCCGGGTATAAATCGCTGTGCCTGCCCTCTGCTGATAGCGAAGGTGAAGATGTGGATGACGAAGATGAAGACATCAGCAGTGAGAACTCTACAGACTCTGATGACGCGGCGATTCATTACGTCCTCGGTGATGTCACACAACCTCAGGCTGACCGCAAAGATGCCATTATTGTACACTGTGTGGGTATGTTAACAATAAACAAAAAAAACAACAAAAAATGCTGAAAACAACAATGCATCAGACCATTATGAATCATCAATGGTTTTTTTTTTTTTGTTTTACAGATGATTCTGGACACTGGGGGAAAGGGGGCTTGTTTACGGCTCTGGAGATCCGAACAGATGAGGCGAAGAAACAGTACGAACTTGCAGGAGACATGAAAGGTGAGTCAAAGTCCAGATCCATCAGCAGCCAATTGTTAATGTTCTTTTCCAGATTAAAACGTCCGTAACCCCGTTTCAGATTTGGAGCTTGGGAACGTGTTGCTGTTTTCCATTGACGACAAACTGACGAGACTGAGCGGAAGAGACTATGTAAGTGCTAATTCTACCGGCTCCTACAGTAATTCTCACCTCCTACTCAATCGTACTGTACTAAGTTTAGGATTCAGGAGTTTGTTAGTGTAGGTTGGTTTCCTTTTCCTTGAGAATAAAAATAAGCCTATGGTACAGGTGGAAATCACCACAGCTGCACGGGGTTCAAGAACTGCGTTTCTTTTAAGGAAAGATGTGCATGATGAGATAATGTTTTCATAAGGAGATAGATAACTTGTTCCTGTAAAATAAACAACCGTTCCCTTCAGATAAGTAACATTTTCACAAGATAAACAACTTGTTCTTACGAGATAAATAATGTTCTTAAAAGATAAATTACTTGTTCCCAAAAGATAAAAAAATTACTTGTTCCCAGGAGATGAATGACGTTCTCACTTGTCCCCACAAGATAAATATTGTTTTTACGAGATAAATAAATTGTACTCACAAGATAATTTACTTGTTCCCAATCAGATAAATTACATTCTCATAACTTGTTCTAACAAGATAAATATGAATAACTTGTTCCCACAAGATAAAGTTAACCATAACTTTATATTTAACTTTATCGCTCTGTCTGAGCAGTTTGGTTAAGATTTGATTATATCACTGTGAGAAAAGAAGTTTTAATCTTTTTCTTCAGAACCACACACACACACACACACACACTCCAGGAGAGGCCGAAGCCAAAATTAAGTTTAAACTGTGTGAATACTTAAATACAGACAATGTTTAAATGGACGTGTCAAGGAAAGGATGCTGGCGAGGGTCCCAAGGAACAATCATGTGACTTTCTTATGATCAGTTGCAACATGCAAGGCCATGCCCTCTGAGATTATAATAAAGGATGTATAATAGTGCAATTGGAGTACAATGGAGTTTTGTGTGCGTGTGTGCGTTATGGACATAAGAACACACCCACCTTTGTTATTTATAGAACCAGACAGTTACCACAGTTGTCTTTCTTTTTGTCTTTTGTTGTATAAACAGAAAAGTTACTCACCAGTGGACTATCCTTCTGTTAAACGGTCACTTAATCCAGTGGGGGCATTGATATATACATACAGAGTAAACCAAAATAAAAAGAGGAAAAGAAAGACTGGTAGAAATATTTTATTATTACATTTATTGTTATGTGTGTTATATATAGTTGTACATTTTATATAATTATATACTGTACAGTGGATACTGTACTTGGATTACGAGCATAATTTGTTCCAGAACCGGGCTCTTATTCCAAAAACACTTGTAAACCAAATAGAATTTTCTCATAAGAAATAATGAAAATTCAAATTATTCTTTCTACAGCCCAAAACAATAAATACGTAAACATAATTAATACAATATATAAAGTAAAAATAAAACAAATTAACCTACACCTTAACATTTAAAAAAAGTAAAAATAAATCCAGACAGATAAGTGTTTCCGTTTGTGCGCGCAGGCGCTGTGTATTTGTGTGTGTGTGAGTGTGTGTGTGTGTGTGTCTGTGTGGAATTAGCCCCTCGCCTTGTCTTACACAGTAAAACACGTCCTCCCTCCCCACACCTCGCTTTTTAAGTTTCACAACTAACATACACAATGCAAACACGGTTTTAACGGAAAAAAAAAAGAAATTTCTCTAACGATACTCACATGAGCATACTAACGGAATCACTGCTGTAAAGTGAAAAATAAAAAAATTAATGAACCAGCTAGGACTGTAGCTATCGAATATTTTAGTAATCGAGTATTCTACCAAAAATTTAATTGATTAATCGAGTAATCTGACAAAATGCACTTTTGCTTAATTAAACAGCAATGTAAAATATATAAGAGAAAGAAAGATTAATTGGTTTTCTTTTTAGAAAAATCTTCTTTTATTTTTTAAATGCATATAGCATCTTATCAAAAATAAACATTGTCCTTATTCACAATACAAGAAATACCTTATACCCCTATACCCCCCTATGCGGTCTGACTTGCCGTGAGATGCGGTGTTAGGCACCGTAAGCCGCCGCGACTGCCCGCCGACGTTCCGCAAAATTCTACAAGGTCCGCCAAAAAATTAAACATGTTTAAACATGTTTTTAAGGCGGTTGAAACATATTTAATTTTTCACGCAGAAAGATGGAAGCGGCAAAACTCGCGGTGAATCATGAAGAACCGTACTTCCAGCCACCGCGCGAAACCGTGTAGGTGAGATGGGGGTATTAAAGTTGACTGAGATTAATTAAGTGCATTACGGCACCATACATTCTTATTTTAAAGCCTTTTTTAAAGGCACACATTAAAATAAATAATTACACAAATCACTAAGTTGTGCAACTAAAAGTTTCCAAATCTACATCTCAGGCATAACAAAAGCCTTTACTGACAATTTCTGTCGTTTTCTCTTGCTGCTTTCTTCTTCTCTTGGCCTCGCTGATAATTTTATCGCTCCCTTCCATTTTACAGCCCGCAACAGAACGCTCCCTCAAATCAATACCCAGCTACTGTAACTGTTTGAGTCTCCCTCCGCTTTGTGGGTGACGTAAGCGCTTCTTCTTTGTTAGTGTTTACTGTCGGCTTGCACCCGGAAGCGCGCTGTGTCAAAAGTGCTGTCAACAAATAATTGCGCAAAAACAAAATGCAAGCTTTTAAAATTAAGCTTTGAGGCAGAAGATTTTGCCTCGATCATTTTTTTTACTCGAGTAATCGTTCCAGCCCTAGAACCAGCACCTTACCTTTGAAAAGAGACGCAGGTTTCCTGTGTAAATAAAGTGTGTGTGTGTGTCGGTGTCAAATTACGCGCACATGCAAAGTGTGTGTCTGTGTATGTGTGGGGCGCAGTGTCAAATTACGCGCGCACACAGAAGAGAGAGGGAGATGTTGATTATACCAGGAAGAGACGAGCACTAAGAGGCAGCAGGGGAGACGATTACCCATAATTCCCGCAGTGCACGAGAGAGAAAAATCATTGGCTCAGTTGTGAGCACTTGCCGCTCGGTGTCAAAATAAGAGTCGCATGCATGATACATGATACTCAACGCTCGTAAACTAATACTTGCTCGGTTTCCGATTAAAAATTTATTTAAAAGCTTTTCTCAGTTTGCGGAACACTCGTAAACCACGTTACTCGCAATCCGAGGTTCCACTGTATGTGTAATATATATGCACAACTATACATTATATATAAAATACATACCAATATACGTTGTACTTTTAGGGGGGAAAAAGTATGATGTACATCATACTTTTTTTTTTTCTTTTAGCGGTTGTGTGTATATTTAGGGCCCAAGCACTATAGGGTGCGCAGGACCCTAATGTTTTCATAAGGATTATTTTTTTCCCACCCTTTTGGACTTTTTGGGTGTCTTAACATGCTTAAAACCTCATGAAAATTGACCAGCAGGTTGGAATCTGCTGAGATTGAATGATTGGATGCCTGAAAGTCTCGTGGCCCGGAGCCCCCAGGGCCCCCCACAAGAGACTTAGCTGTATAGCTCATACACACTTTCACGTAGGCACAATAAACTCTGTACACATTTAGAGCTCATTGAGCCGAACAACTTTCGCGCTGCATGTCCTTGGCTCAACTCAACAAGAGGCTGGTTATTTTGGGTTGTTCGCAAAAACACACCCGATGGATTTTGATATACTCCTCCTAGGGAATTTATACAATCGCTACCAAACTGGGCCAAAGAGATCTAAAGACATTGAGGACGCAAAATTGCGGAGGGATATTTGATATCTCAAACGGTGATAATGTCTTAAACTTACAACAAAAGCTTTCTGTGTGGCATTATATTGAGTGACATTATATTCAGTGACGTGTTCAGTGACATCACATTGAGTAACATCATAGTGTGATTATTTTTTTCTCCAGCATCTGCAGCCTATTGTACACACATAAACATCACAAGTGATAACACTCTCATACTCGCATCACACACCAACACACTTATATCACACACATTACAAATGTTAACACTCACACACACACACACACACACACACACACACACACACTCTGAAACACACTCACATCAAACACATTACAAATGTTAATACTCGTACAGACAAACAAACACACTCCTATATTACACACATACACACACATCACAAATAAACATCCACATGTCTCACACACACGCACACACACACACTCTAACCCTCAAACACACACATTAACGCAGTAAGTAAAAAATTTAGGGCCCAAACTGACATTAGCCCTGTATAGTGTGTGATGTGTGGAAGTTGCGCAGTGCCCCGGGGTGGCGATGGCGCAGGGTGCTTGGGCCCGTCATCGTTACAACTATATATATACTTTATAAAAACTGTAAAGTCGGTGTGTCTGTACTTTTGCGAAAAAAAATTTTTGTAACATGAGTAATAGAACACATCAAGATGTTTTTTTTTTTTTTTTTTGTCTGTCTGTTTGTGCACGCAAACAGAAGGTGTCAAAGGTGTATTTTGCAGATCTTGAGGTAACATACAGGCTTTGTTTCAACGTAATCAACCCCCGGGAAGAGAAGATATGCTACTTTAAAATTTTTAATGGAAAACGCCATTATATCATATTTAAAAAAATCGATCATTAGTTCATCTCAAAATTCAACAGGTGGCGCTGTACTTTTTTTTTTTTTAAAGAGCGTGTGATTAAACTCCATGCAAATTTTATATACATGTAATTTTTTTTGTTGCCGTGAACAGTTTAAAGTAAAAACATCCCTCAAAGACAGAACTTTGACCATACTTGTTCAGTCCTTCCCTGCACTGTTTGATAATACTGTGGAATATCTTATGGCATCAGTCAGTCCGAACAGATCTGTACATTTCCCTCATGTCTGTGCAGTTGGCTCTGATAGTCGCCCAGAAAAGGGATAAAGCCAACAAGCTGTCAGGGATTTACCTCACCGCCCTGGACGAGGGGCTCAAGAAGATCTACAGAGCTGCCAAGCAGAAAAAAGGTAAAGATCCGGCTCAAGTTTTTCTTCTTATAACAGACTCTCAGTTAATGTTATATAAAAACAGATATCCATCTAAAGTAAAAAAAAATAAAAATTTTAAAAAAGCCTGGCGCCACAGAGAATGGTGAGGTTTTGAGTTAACAAACTGTCATTATTGACTTAGTGGTTGTTGTTTTTTTTGTTTCTGTTACTAGCAAGTGTCCACCTTCCCCGAATCGGCTATGCAACCAAAGGCTTCAACTGGTACGGCACCGAGAGACTGATACGCAAGCACTTAGCCTCCCGAGGAGTTCCCACCTTCATGTATCCCCCCATAAACAGACATAACATTAACTATGATTTCAGGTCCAGCTTCAATAGCTAGCATAGTCTGTGTAAGTGTCTGACCCTAATCCTAGCTTGTGTCTAGAAAATTGTTCGTTGTACACACCCTTGACTTTAGCATTAGCTACTACTTCAAGCGCCCGACTTCTCACTCCACTCCGGCGATCCCGTCTACCTCGGGCTCAGGGTCCGGTCCCCCAGCACCGGTCTCTCCCGGCTCCTCGTGTTCTCTCAGTCCTCCCTCGTCTCCAGAAGGTCCAAACACGTCACAGCAGGGTGGAGAAGCTTCGGGTTTGGGCGACTTTATGAGAGGAGTCCACGTGTTCTTCTACAACATAGGAGCAACGGAGAGAAAGAACCTTGCACGATACCTTATTACATATCCTTCAATATCTGAGTCTTTAAAAAATTTTTTTGTTAAAAAAAACACTGTTAACAAATATGAAGCCAATAAAAAAATGTGGGCAATTAAAAAGTAAAATTTTTATTGTATGTATTGTTGCAGAGGTTGTATTTTCCTAATATGCAGACTCACTATGATAAGATGATTTTATTATGTTTTTACATAACACAACCTAACTTTTGAACATGAATGCATTTGTGGTTGTTCTCCTACAGGTTAGAGCTTGCATTTTGATTTATTACTGACACCATTCTTTACTCGTTGAAAAGTACAGTTGTGGCTAAAAGTTTTGAGAATTACATAAATATTGGAAATTGGAAAAGTTGCTGCTTAAGTTTTTATAATAGCAATTTGCATATACTCCAGAATGTTATGAAGAGTGATCAGATGAATTGCATAGTCCTTCTTTGCCATGAAAATTAACTTAATCCCAAAAAAAAACTTTCCACTGCATTTCATTGCTGTCATTAAAGGCCCTGCTGAGATCATTTCAGTAATCGGCTTGTTAACTCAGGTGAGAATGTTGACGAGCACAAGGCTAGAGATCATTATGTCAGGCTGATTGGGTTAGAATGGCTGACTTGACATGTTAAAAGGAGGGTGAAGCTTGAAATCCCTGTTCTTTCATTGTTAACCTGGTGACCTGCAAAGAACCGCCTGTAGCCATCATTGCGTTGCATAAAAATGGCTTCACAGGCAAGAATATTGTGGCTACTAAGATTGCACCTAAATCAACAATTTATAGGATCATCAAGAACTTCAAGGAAAGAGGTTCAATTCTTATTAAGAAGCTTCAGGGCGTCCAAGAAAGTCCAGTAAGCGCCAGGATCGTCTCCTAAAGAGGATTCAGCTGCGGGATCGGAGGGCCACCAGTGCAGAGCTGCTCAGGAATGGCAGCAGGCAGGTGTGAGAGCATCTGCACGCATAGTGAGGCCAAGACTTTTGGAAGATGGCCTGGTTTCAAGAAGGGCAGCAAAGAAGCCACTTCTCCCCAAAAAAACATCACGGACAGATTGATCTTCTGCAGAAAGTCTGGCGAATGGACTGCTGAGGACTGGGGCAAAGTCATATTCTCGGATGAAGCCTCTTTCCGATTGTTTGGGGCATCTGGAAAAAGGCTTGTCCGGAGAAGAAAAGGTGACGCGACCATCAGTCCTGTGTCATGCCAACAGTAAAGCATCCTGAGACCATTCATGTGTGGGGTTGCTTCTCATCCAAGGGAGGGGCTCACTCACAATGCTGCCCAAAAACACAGCCATGAATAAAGAATGGTACCAAAACACCCTCCAACTGCAACTTCTTCCAACAATCCAAAAACAGTTTGGTGCATTTTCCAGCACGATGGAGCACCGTGTCATAAGGCAAAAGTGGTGACTAAGTGGCTCGGGGACCAAAACGTTGAAATTTTGGCCTTTCGGCCTTTTGGACGTTCTTTGGGCCTGGAAACCCCCCAGATCTTAATCCCATTGAGAACTTGTGGTCAATCCTCAAGAGGCGGGTGGACAAAAAAAACCCCACTAATTCTAACAAACTCCAAGAAGTGATTATGAAAGAATGGGCTGCTATCAGTCAGGATTTGGCCCAGAAGTTGACTGAGAGCAGCCCAGTCAAATTGCAGAGGTCCTGAAAAAGAAGCCCAAAACTGCAAATACTTGTACTTACAATACTTACAAAAGTGCTTGTAATTATATTTCAGTACATCACAGAAACAACTGAAACAAAGATCTAAAAGCAGTTTAGCAGCAAACTTTGTGAAAACTAATATTTGTGTCATTCTCAAAACTTTTGGCCACGACTGTAATGCGGTGATTGTCAGCTGACGACCTGAGTGTCTTGAATAACCTGATTTTTTCCCTGATTGAACGCCCATACATCATGTGATATAGTGGTTCTGGGATCATGAGGAATCAAATGACTAGTTGACTATTTTTGACTATATTTTTTCTACCACTCCATGACTTTTTATATAATTTTATATATAAATTCTCTTCCTTCCTTTCTCCTCCTGCTCAGAATTTTTCAATTAGCAGTGTTAGGATCTTTGACTAAACAGTGAATAGGAACTTTACCCTCCAAACCTCTCCTTAACCCCTCTGTACATATGACGGCGATGAAGAGGATCTCATGTGCTCACAGGTCACTCACATTGTGGCCGAGGTGGAAACTCCAGTTCATATTCAGGTACAAAGCTGTTTAAAACAACCAGGAACACTTCTTGAATTTTAACGTTTTTACTTTACTCATCATAACACTATTTACAGTTTGAACAGAATGGGAAATGGCAACATTTCCAATACTGCCATTGATTAAAGTGCAAGATAACATGAACAAATATTAATACAGCTTTAATAATAGTTATAGACAAGTTATCCATCAGTTTTCAAGATTCAAGTGTTCCACTCTTTGAATGTTCACAGGAGCGACATAAATTATTATTATTTTTTATTTCGGTTTAATATCTTCTTAAATGTGGCTGAACAGAACATAATATAACAGAATCCAACTGAAATACCAAAATACAGGGGCGTCAATAAGTATGATACACGTGGGTTTGTTAACAACTTCTTGAAATATGGGATATTTGTGTGTTTTTTCTTTTTTTTTTTCTTCTTTTATACGAGTTAACAAGGGTGCCATTATTTTCAGCACAGACGGAATATGGTGTCTGCCAAATGTATCGTTCTCTCTCTTTTTTTCTGTAGGAATTACAGGATCTGTGTCAGCAGTATCCTAATGTGGTCCTTGTGAAGACGAACTGGCTCGAGTCTTGCTTCGCCAACCAGAAAAAAGTCGGAGCTTCCAAGTTCATTCATCACTTCAAATAAATACATAAATTATTTTAAAGTCTGAAATGTTATTTCCTCTGTGCCGGTGAATCTTGGGTTTTAAGAAGAAAATTCAATCAAACATTAATCAGCTTCTCTCTCTTCTGTTTTCTCAACACTTTGCTTATTTATGTACACTTACATTCATATTGGATATTAGAGCTTTTTTTTATTGGTTCCTGGCTTTTCAGACATCATGTATGTAAATTGTGAGGGTGCCAGTAGTTTTAACTGCTCGGAAAACAGACTACAAGTACTGGAAAACAAAACGTTAAAATAAAGCTATAACGCATTC
Organism: Clarias macrocephalus; assembly: GCA_011419295.1. Lineage (NCBI taxonomy): Eukaryota > Metazoa > Chordata > Actinopteri > Siluriformes > Clariidae > Clarias > Clarias macrocephalus. The sequence goes on from JAAGKR010005678.1 coordinate 38,776, forward strand.
CCAGGTGTTCAATTGATCACTTCTGAATTATTTGTGTTACTATAAGCCAATATTTCTGCACAGGACCATGTGTGATGTTACGCTGCGTGGTCGAGTCAACACCTTGAGCCCGTTGTGTTTCTCAAACCGTTCCTGAACCATGTGCAGTGTGTCAGGGTGCTTTATCCTCCAGAAAGAGGCAACTGCGATCAGTCACCCAGGCTGTTCCCTTGTGGCCTAACATATCCCACTCCTTGACAGGTGCCATTGTAACTTGATAATCCATGTGGTCACTTTAGCTCTCAGTGGTTTTAATGTTAAGACTGATCAGTGAATATCATGAATAAAAACAAGGTATCTCATAAAATTAAAGTTTGGTCAAATTAATATGGTTTTGTAAAAAGCACCAATCAGCATTTGGTTATTAAAAATATTTGAAAATGTTTGACACAAGCAACAGATCTGTCAGGGATCGGCCAAACTTCAGAAGTCAGCAACCAGGTAATGTCGAGATTAGTCAAGAGATTCACCCGTGACCAAGTGTAAGTATAATGGGGGAAGATGTTTACAGCGCAAACATCGCCAGGACACGTCACACAGCTGCGCCCGATGGAAGAGTTGACGTAACAGGACAAAAAAAAAAAAAAAAAAAGACACCAAGAACTGCTGGGGAATAAAGCTCAAACTTAGCAAATACTTTGTTCCACACACCTTCCAACAGGATAACAAACTCCCTAAAACCTCTAAACTCATGACCTGCTATGTTTTTGGAAAATTGTCCGAAGCTCAGAATCGACTCAATCTGACTGAGAATCTGCGGTGACACGTGAGAACCTGCTGTTCATGAATGTATAATAAATTATCACACATCACTTATTATCTCCGAGTGAGAATCTTCTTCTCGTTGGTGTCAGGAAGCTTTTCTTTGACCTTCTTTTCCTTCCTGAGTCTAGCTGCTCAGACTGTTCCAACCTCAGCATCATCAAACCAGCGTCTCTTTATCATTAAAACCTGCTGCTTCTGCAGTTCTTTGTCCTACTTCTTTTCCTCGCTGTATTTTCCGAAACTGAAGATCTGAGATCTGCTTTTACGACTTCACGCTCGGTCGACTACAATGACTTACTCGCATGCCTGAAATGTAAGCATTATGAACCCATCATTGATTTAAACCTATTTTTATTATGTTATATTTCATTAACATGTCAGCTGAAATAAATGTCAGTAAAGACACGACTATTTAGCCCACAGAGCCACATCGATACCACAGAGATGTTATTCTCAACTCTTATTGGGTAGAAGGTGATTAGGTGTTTTTATAATGCCAACTCGTACAGAGGACTGGATGGATTCTATACAGTACAAAACAAATTAAAAGGCATGTAACCTATAACATTAATATGATATATAAAATAAAATAAAAAACAGAAAGATGCTGATATGTTTTTTGGAAGACGTTTGTTTAACATTTTTGAAAGGAGTCTCGCGTGTCTAAATTTTTTTTTTTTTTTTTTTTTTTTTTTGCCACTTCAGGAAATCAGTTACAATGCAAGCTCAGTTTACTCCAAATAATAAGTTATTTTGAAATGCATGCAATGGATTTTGATATACTCCTACTGAATGTGTACAATCGCGACCGAACCTATCCCATGTATGCAAAATTGCGAAGAGATTTTTGATATCTCAAATGTTTGAGCCATGGTGATTCACTGCTGTTCACACTGCTGACTCAAATCACAATCACATCACATCAAATCACATCATCAAGTTTGCGGATGACACGACCGTGGCGGGTCTCATTAGCAAGAACGACGAGTCAGCGTACAGAGAGGAAGTGCGGAGGCTAACGAACTGGTGTAAAGACAACAACCTGTCTCTGAATGTCGATAAGACAGTGGCGATGATTGTTGACTTTAAGAGGACACGGAGCTACCACTATCCACTGAGCATTAACGGCTCCTCTGTGGAGATCCAAACTCCTGAGTGTCCACCTGGAGGAGAACCTCACCTGGACCCTCATCACCAGCTCTCTGCACAAGAAAGGCCAACAGCGTCTTGTCTTCCTGAGAAGGATGAGGAATGCCCAGGGTCCACCACCGATCCTCACCACCTTCTATAGCGAGACCTTCGAGAGCATCCTGAGTGGGTGCATCACTGTCTGGTTTGGAAATTGTGCCATCTCGGATCGCAAGTCACTACAGCGGATAGTGAGGACAGCGGGGTCTCTTTTCCCTCTACTGAAGACTTATATTGAAGACTACGTCTTCAATTATGTTGTATGTAGCAGGTCCTGGAGGAACGCTGTTTCGTTTCACTGTGTACAATAAAAGCCTGCTTGACTTGACTTGACCTTTACATGCTCAGTAGAAACACAGGCTGTATGTTGCATCGGGGCAGAAATGTCACAGGTGCTTGGGCCCAAGCACCTGGGTTATCGCCACCAAGAAACACACTTCCAGCTGTGATGATGCCTTAAACGTATGCTGAAAAATGGCTCATGACTTCTGAGTGACATCATATTAAGTGACATCAGTGTCTGGGGATTTTTTGAAGTCTTAGTGTGAGCAAAAGGCACACAGGTTGTGCAGTGCACCTGAGCAGCGATGGCTTTTTGAAGGTCTTAACATCCTCAAATAGCACACAGGTTGTGTTTGTGCGCCAGGGTGGCGATGGAGCAGGTGCTTGGCCCCACTCATTGTTGCTTGCAAATATATTTATTAATGTTGTTCTATTAACAACAACAACAATACCATTAATATTAACTTGCTGTGCCTTTGACTTCCTTCGCATGGAAGTTTGGAATTGTGTAGTGCAGTTATCACAAATCGACAGACACTTTAACTGACTACTACATTTTCGATTTTCAATTGCACATTCATAAGAGTGTATTTAAAAAAACGTACAGCGCCATCTGTTGAATTTAAAGATGAATTAATGTTTTTTTTTTCAAGGTTGATTTTTGATTTCTTATTCTGATCCAGCTATTAGCAGGTTTAGAATACGCCCAGCGCCATCTGTGGTAATGAATGTACATTATACAGTATTGATTACGAATTCAATAAGGGCTTTTCCCATTTAAATGTAGAGTATAGATTTTTTTCCCATTGGCCGATTGTCAATTCAATTCAATTCAATTTTATTTCTATAGCGCTTTTAACAATGGTCATTGTCTCAAAGCAGCTTCACAGAAATTAAAAGAAAATGAAAAGAAGACTTATGGAAACATATATATGTTTACGATTGTGATGTAACAAAGCCTATATGTTACCTCAAACTTGGCCAAGTACACTGTGAAAACTCTACCAAGATTCGTTCAGTAGTTTTTACGTGACATGTGCACTAACAAACAGACGGACAAAAATTCTGAAAAAAAAAATGAAAAAAAACATCTTTATGTGTCCTATTACACATCTTGCAAAAAAAAACATTTTTTTCCGCAAATATCTTCAACATTTTGTAATTTTGTACAGACTCATTCTTCTTCTCAATTTTGTTCCCTTAAAATCTGCACAGTCTGGAGTTTGTTGCAGTTGCATTTCACTTCTGTTGTACTTGTACAACCATGTATGTGCCAAATAAAATTGTTAGATCCTGAATCAGACACGCCAACTTTACAGTTTTAATATATATGTATAGATAGAAATTATATTGTTGTTGTCGCTTTTATCATCATAACACTTTATTATTATTATTATTATTATTATTATTATTATTATTATTATTATTATTATATAATTTATTATTATTATTGCTGGTTTTTATTTTATTATTATTGTTGTTGATGTTGTAATTGTCGTTTTTATTATTGTTGTTGTTTTTATTGTTATTTTTATTGTTGTTGTTGTTGTTTCATTCCATTATTATTAGTAGTAGTAGTTGTTGTATTAACCAGAATATAATTATTCCTAAGAACTTAATTGTTTTTGTTTGTTTGTTTGTTTGTTTGTTTGTTTGTTTGTTTGTTTTAAGTCTGGTGTGCCTCTGATTGGACAGAGAGCCTGCCAATCATGACTCAGGAGGCGGGACCTATTGGAATGCAGGTGGTGCGTAATTAGAGCACGCGCATGACAGTCAGTCAGAGAGAGAGAGAGAAAGAAAGTGTGAGTGTGTGTGTGTGAGTGAGTGTGTGTGAGTGAGTGTGTGTGTGTGTATGAGTTCCCCGGTCGGACCTGTAGCTTTGACTCCGGATTTCGGCTTTGATCTGCTTTGATCTCATTCCGGAGCCCGGACTTCGCGCGCTGCTGTTCCGAGCAGTGTGTGTGGATGAGCTCAGCGGTAAGAGTGTAACACACACACACACACTCACACACTCACACACTTTAACTCCTGTTTTGTGTACGTGTTCGTGCGTGAGTATAATTCCGGATTAGAATTAATTACAGTAATTAATGAGTTTGGGGTTAAAAAGGCAGCGGGAACAGGTGTGTGTGTGTGTGTGTGTGTGTGAGAGAGAGAGAGAGACCGGAGAGGAAGGCTCGTGCGGGCGGAAGCAGGTGTCTGTGTCACTGATCATAAGACCGTGTGGTGGTGATGTTGAAACACCAGTTCGTCCTGCTTCAGTCTTCAGGTCCAAACACATTCTTCATTCTTCTCAGATCATCACCGGGTGTCGGAGCACAAACTCTCACACACACATCACACACACACACATCACACACACACACACACACACACACACACACACTCTGTCACCATTTACTCACTACAAGTGCTGCTCAATAACAACAGACAAACAAACACAGAGAAACAACTCGTTACATTGTTGCCACTTCAGGAGTCACTCTGTCACTTGGTCTGATTATATACACACACACACACACACACACACACACACACACACACACACACAGAGATCCCTATTAAAGCTCTTAAGAAGGTGAAAAGTTCACTTTTCTTTGGAGACGTGTGTGTGTGTGTGTGTGTGTGTGTGTGTGTGTGTGTGCTGTACTTTTACTGTACACACACATCTCCAGGTGCAAAATACAACTTAAAGGACGAGCAAAAGTAACATCTAGTCCTGATATACTGTACACATACTGTACACATACTCACAGAATTAAACCATTTGCTTAAGATTCTCCGAATGACCTGTTTACATGTTAATAATAATGTTAATAATAATAATAATAATAATAGTTTCATTTTATGTCAAGTAAATATATATTTATTTAAGATTGATGAGGCCGTTTTTGCTAAATAATTCGATGCCATCGCAAGGACAAAAAGATAATCTTAATAATAATATCCTATAATCAGCTTTTCCAGGTCAAAGAGACGTATTTAATATAGAACACTTTTGCTTTATTATTGGTGGTATTATAATAATATTGAAAAGAAGAAGAAAGAAAAAAAATGTACATATAACAACGTGACCCTGGTGTTGGTGAGTGATTGCGGGTTCAGTCCCGACAGACCGATGCGTCTCTTTCCTCCGCAAGTTGACGACAAGTTATCCATCGATTTTCAGGGATGGTGGGTTCCACTCGCTGAGTGTTCGCGGGCACGACTGCAGTGAGCTCTGGGACACCTCGGACGTAGAGTCTTCTTTAAAATGTTTGCATCATTCAAATATTTTATGGAGCTGAGAGTCTCATCACCCTGCTGTGTCCCGGTTTGACTTGAACGCCTGCGTATTTTAAAAAGTCAAACTGGGAATCACAGCAAAGATACAGGGTAAACGGTAGTAATAATTAAAATATAATGAACAACAACAAAAAAAAAAACACCTTTTATTTCAGGACAACCAACCACAGAGAACATGTTTAACACCAGGACTTCTGACTGAGCTCGAGAGGGGTTTTACTGCTTCAGTAAGATAAATCACCTCCGAACTGTTCAGGGCTTTATGCATCATTAGCAAGACACGGTTTTTGGACCAAGCTGTGACATCATTGTTTAATCAAAGAGCTAAAATTGCAATACGTTATTATGCAAATAGCTTTGAGGGGTTTAAGCTCCACCTACTTCACGGCGACTTTCTGACATATATTTCTGGAAATTTCGTTTCCAGACATGACCGCGTCATCACGATATCATGACGAGTTCCTTTGTAAACTTTATCTGTATGTATAATTCATGCTAACACAAACACAAAGCCTTTGAACCTTCATGAATATGAACTTCATAGTTAAAAAAAATAAAATAAAAAATTTTAGGTGCAGAATCAAAAACTTTTTTTTAATTTTATCTAGGACATCACACTGGGATTGTGGAAATGGATTTGTGTAAACCAGCTGTATCAGATTTCTTTATTTTACTAAAACAACAAAGGAAGGATTTTCTAACCATTTTTTATTTCTGTTTAGGGAAATAAACAGATTAGTTTTAGCAACATAGACAGAGTAAATTTCATGCAAAAGTATACAAATTTAATTTGACCACATGTGTGTCAATTATGCACCGATTTATCCGCTGTACTTCAGTATTGGTAGATATACCGTACGACTTGTTGCCTGATGACAGTTTATAAAAAAAAACAACAACAACAACAACAACAACCTGTTAATCAGTTGCATTGCATCTCTTTGTCTCTGGTTAAACACTGTGTGTGTACATTTGGGCGGGAAAAAATTCAATACTGTATGTGTGCGCGCATATGGTTTGTTTATAAATAAAAGTGAAAGACATGCCGGTTGTGTAGGAGTGCGGCAGTCTCACAGGAACAGATTCTTATCTTTGTAAAGAAAAACATGCAGCGTACTAAGAAGTAAGCAATCCGCTGATTTTATCAGAGGAGGACGCCGGTGTAGCAAAGGGGCGAATTTCTCGTGTTTCGTGAAGTGACCCATTTTCCATCCTCCTCTAAGTCTGTGCTTTAAAGCAAACATCAAAACTCATCCTGTATGAAAAAACATAAAAGGTCAAAGACGGCCTTATTTATGTTCGTGTGAAAATTATGTTTTACAAAAATGGCCTTGGAAGTACTAATAAAAGAGAAACGAAACCCGATTATTCTACAAAATAAAGGTCAAATTAAAAGGGTTATGGTGACAGCGGTGTCATAAAATTTAAAGTTTGATTGAATTTGAGCTCATCTATCGGCATCAGTTATTGACCAAGTTATTAACAGCAATAAAACCAAAGATTCAGAAACAGAAGCGTCTTAAAAATACCATCTCATGATAATGCAGCTGTAGAGTGAGGGTGTGCAAACTTTTGCACTACTGTATGCACACAATATTGCGGAGCATAAGTGTGACACTTCTTTCTAAATATATTTTTCTTGCTTTGACTCGGACATACTGAAGATGGAAGAACGGGTTTTTCATTTTTGTTCCTTATTATGTGTACAGTGTATGTACAAAAAAAAAGAAGAAGGAGAAGAAGAAGTCGTCGTCGTCACACACGCTAATATCACATTTAATCGTCCTTGGCTTTGATTACAGTACACACACACACACACACACACACACACACACACACGCTGAATAAAAGCTCCATAGACGTGATGTGCTGGTGATTCAGTACATTCAGGTCGTCAGCTGACTTCATTTTATTGCCACATAACGTTGCTGAGTCTCGACCTGAGCGACTGAAGCGGCCCCAGATCATAACACTGTCTCCGCTATGTGTCCAGTGATCGGTAACCGGTGACTAGGAGGAGCGCGACGACTACCAAATATTCTTCTGCTCAGAGTTTGAGGACCGTCGAAATCATCGTGACCGTCGTTCGGTCTCAAGTTTCACTAAGAGGCTTCAGGTTCTCATGGGCCCCCATGACCCTGTTTACAGTGTTCACGCTCTGCTAGTCTTCCTGAAACACGCTGTTATGTCGCTTTAATGTCACCTCTGAGTTTCCACTCAACCCGAGGTGCTTTCCAGCGGCATCGTGAGCTGTTCTGATATCGCGCGCTAAGAACAGAACAGAACAGAGAGAGAGAGAGAGAAAATCCCCTCAGCCCTGCTCACTCATCGGTTTTCACTCACATCACTTTCACTGCTTTCCCGTCTGTAAGAGAGAAAGGTCAAGTGAAGCTGCTCGCATGCCTGAAGGTTATCGACTGATGATTGATTACAGCTCAATTTACTAAATTGTATACACACATATATATACACACACTTGAGGAAAAGAAAAATATGAGGTATATTATATAATATTGACAATATTATCATATTATTATCATACGCGTGTGTGTGTATATACAGTGTATGTGTATATTTTGTATATATAATGCATAGCAATAAATTTAGTATTAAGGTAAAAGTTTTTCTTTTCCTGAAGTGTGTATAAATTTTTTTTTTTGTTGTTGACTCTGTGTGTGTTCTGTGTAGATCTCCTGTGTGTGTGTGTGTGTGTGTGTGTGTGTGTGTGTGTGTGTGTGTGTGTGTGTGTATATATACACATGTATATCTAAAATTCTGTTTATTATATTTGGACCTCTGACTACATTTTAAAACACATAATTTTAATGTAATGTACATAGACTTTATATTGCTGTATTTTATTGCAGCTGTCGCTGTACAGTTCAGTCAGCAAATGTTTTTAATATTTTTCAAATATTTCATGATTTCATGTTCCACAAAGTAAGCATAACATTTATAAGTTTACATTATTTTAATCTATTTACATTTTTATAAAAAAAAAAATTCTTCCATTGGAAATTTTCTTTATACACGTTTTTTTTATGCATGTGCTCAATTATATAATTTAAATTCTTAAGGAAACTATTGGACATTTGACGAAACCACCGAATCTGCCGTGACACGTTTTGAGACGAATCATACTCAAAGCGACAATACTGATATTTCACGGCTCCAGAAACTCGTATCATATTCTACAGATTTTGACTCCCTGTAAGACGCGACATCGTCACTGTGTTTGCTTTGATGCCGTACAGTTCTGCTCGGATTGTTACGTGACCTGCTTTGTTGAGAATCTGGGTTAGGCCGTGTGTGTGTGTGTGTGTGTGTGTGTGTGTGTGTGTGTGTGTGTGTGTGTGTGTGTGTGTGTGTGTGTGAAGATTAGTTTAAATATCGGGGCGAAGTTACCGGAAAACCTGCTTGCTCAGCTTTTCTAAATGATTTGCTCCTCCATGTCACGCTGCACAGACGCGGTAATTCACACTAAAGGAGCTCCGGCTGAGTACGGAGTGGGTGAATGAACCAGTTTTCAGAAGTTTTGTATTGTGCATTAAAAAAAAAAAATACAAATATTTTGAGAGAATAAATTTTAGATTTTCATGATCTGTGAGCCGTAATCATCTAAATTAAAACCAAAAAAGCCTTGAAATATTTCACTTTGCCTGTGAAATTGTGACATTGATGAATGTTATTTCCTGACTTATTTTTCACGTAATAAATGTAGAATATATGGAACTTTTGTTTAGTTTTTTAAAATAAATTCCAACAATATTCACATGTTTTAGATGCGCTGTAGATGGTTTATACACCAATCAACCACAACGTTAACACCACCAGGTTAATTTAATAACATTTATTATCTATATAAATATGAGAGGTTTTTGTTTGTACATTGGTCAGAATACGGTGGCTGAGAAGTGCAAAACAAAATAACAAATTCAAAAACAAAATAGCACAATGAAAACAAAATAACAAATTCAAAAACAAAATGAAAACAAAATAACAAATTCGAAAACAAAATAACAAATTCGAAAACAAAATAACAAATTCTAAAACAAAATAACAAATTCGAAAACAAAATAACAAATTCGAAATACCAAATTCGAAAACAAAATAACAAATTCGAAAACAAAATAACAAATTCGAAAACAAAATGAAAACAAAATAACAAATTCGAAAACAAAATAGCACAATGAAAACAAAATAACAAATTCGAAAACAAAATGAAAACAAAATAACAAATTCGAAAACAAAATGAAAACAAAATAACAAATTCGAAAACAAAATAACAAATTCGAAAACAAAATAGCACAATGAAAACAAAATAACAAATTCGAAAACAAAATGAAAACAAAATAACAAATTCGAAAACAAAATGAAAACAAAATAACAAATTCGAAAACAAAATGAAAACAAAATAACAAATTCGAAAACAAAATAACAAACAAAATAACAAATTCGAAAACAAAATGAAAACAAAATAACAAATTCGAAAACAAAATAACAAATTCGAAAACAAAATGAAAACAAAATAACAAATTCGAAAACAAAATGAAAACAAAAT
>JAAGKR010005679.1:0-21894 GCA_011419295.1 Clarias macrocephalus
TATATGTTATGTTTAAATTTTATTTGTTTTTGTTTAAGGACTTGTTTAAGAATGATCATGATCAGACATCAGGTTAAAGTTTTATTTATTTCAAACAATAATTCAAAATATATCATTTTATTATAACTTATGGCAGCTTACACAAGTGGTCTTTCCACTGAAATTCAACCGAGACAATTATTTTCTGTTATAATTAGAGATAAAAAATGACAAACAAAAGAACACCTGCACACAAATGTCTTAACATCAGTTGCAGAAGAGGTATGTGGTGCTCAAACACAGGAGGTAAAATATGAAATCAAAAAGCATAATCAGGATGTCTTTGTGGTAATTAAACAAAAATACAGCTGGATAAAACCAAAAAGTTGAAATATTTTATTTGCACCAATTTTACACCAAATTTATTTACACCAAATTCTAAATTTTACACCAATTTTCTATCATTTACTGTTTTTTTTTCCTGACCGTCAATGTAAAATAATAATGATTATTATTATTAATATTATAAATGTATTATACAGCCATTATATATACACACACACACACACACACACACACACACACACACACAAACATTGTTAAAGTTTTTTTTATTTCAAAATCATATCATATGTGTTATATTAGAGTCACAATGTGTTTGAAGAATAAAATTAAGCAAATAAAACAAGAACAAAAAAATACCAAAAGTGTTTTTTTTTTTTAATCCAATTTTATCCACTCCAACCCCACCAAACAAAGAAACGGCATTCATGATCATAACACACCAAATAAATAATCCCAAAACTAATAATCCTTTAAAAAGCCAGGGACAAATTGTCTCACAATTCTTTTCATTTTTTTTTTGTGGTTGAGTAGTCACAGATGTTCCCAAAGAACAAAACAAGAGCTAGAACTTAGCCATCCATTACAAAACAAAAGTGTTTGATATGCTTCATTAGTTATTCTCCGCAGTTTTGTCACTGAATCTCAGGTGTGCAGCCGTTACAAACGCACTGATGGAGTTCTCCCAGGAACGTTTTCTTAAAGTGAGGTGCAAGCTGCGCTTTTCAGGTACATCAACTCTCATAGACACTTAATATGTGTGTATGTGTACAGTATGTGTTAGTGTGATATACATAATAATAATAATAATAATAATAATAATAATAATAATAATAATAATATATTTACTAGACAGTGTTGCTTGTTGATGGTTTCACCTTTGTTTACTTTGAATTTTAAGTCAATCTACATACCCAAACCTTATCATTTGTTAAATAAATGCTAATTTCTTCTATCAATATTTTATTTCTTTGAAAGTTTATATTTAAATGACTTGTGTGATAAAGTCTAATCAATTTCTCAAATTCAAGTAAATACTTTATAACTAAAGTTTACACAACATTTACTACTACTACCAACAACAACAACAATAATAATAATAATAATAATAATAATAATAATAATAATAATAATAAATAACACTTGTAATGTACTCTCAAAACCTCTGTACATTAATTACATAATAACCAAACAATAAAAGCTAATAAATTATAATCTGAGGCTGTTTTTTTTGTTGTTGTTGTTCTTAAGGATCCATGTTATCATTGTCACTAACACTATTAGTCTTAATTTCAGACCAAACATGAGCTAGAGATGTACAGGAGGCGTGAACAGAGAACACAAGCAAGCAGCTGATGATCCTGAACGCATGGGCATTTATTTCGTCACCTCTGACACACCAGGAAAACACCCTGATTGTACCTACGATCCCCAAACGCCATGGTGATACGCCACATCTTTTCATGGCATTAATTCGTTAAACCGCAGACATCAGTGACGTCGACGTACTTGTGGCGACGGCGTGTCGAAGCACGAGACGTCAGGCTGAGTAAAAACCATGTCCAGAATTATGTCTGTCATGATGATCTGTTGCAGTTCTCATCATCATATGGTCATAGTCTGTGAAGCATTTCATGCATGTGAAGGAGATACCTCGTACAAGTCTGGCTTTTTTCTTTTTTCCCACCAGAACAGTTCATTTTTCCCATGTTCATATCTCTAGCCCTTGAATTTGTCATTCATACAACAGCTGCTGGCTGATACAACACTAGCCTAAGCATCCGTTTCGGTTTATCCTTCTTCCCTCCTGTGTGCAAAAGGAGAGAAGCTTACAGGGGAACAAAAGCATTGTTGGGAGGGAACCCTGGAGGAGAATGCAAGGAGTTCTCGGGGGGAGGTTGCGTCCCTCAGGAATCCATCAGCATGAAAGACCTGGCTCGCTCCCTGGCATGGATCTTTCTTGTGCCACACACACACAGATAGAGAGAAAAAGAGCGAGAGAGGGGGCAAAAAAAATAAAAAAATCCTGAAGACTTCCACCTGGAAGTGCAGGAGAAGAGCAGGCAAGATCAAAGACGTTCCGAACCCCAACACTGATTATTTACACACACACCCCCATACTCCTCCCCCCCACCTTTTTTTGGGGTCTAGGTCACTTTATCCTGATGACACCTAAATAGCTTTTCAAACTTCGGGTAAATGTCATAACAGCATCTGTGTCAGTTGAAATGCAGCTGCCCCGTTAGTGTAGAAACAGGAAAACAACAACAAAAAAAAAGAACATTTAGGGGGATCTGAGCCTGACTGAGTACACTGTATTATTTTTCTTAATGTTGATTCAACCATAACCGACAGTTTAATCTCTTTCGTAGCAACATCAAGTGTCACAGTAATGTGTTTAACAGCAATTTCATGAGAATAATTAATGAGAATTAAGGTGACGATGACTATGGTGGTGAAGCTCTTCATATTTGTTTTTTTTTATTTCGTTTTTCGATAGATTTCACTATATATCACATAAATACATTTTTCCAGAGAGTTACGGTACATTTTATACAGTATGTAGTACTGATAATAGTAATAATAATAATAATAATATTAACAACAACAACAACAACAACAACAATAATAATAAAAATAATAATTCCATTTATACAGCATTTCCCATAAGTCTAGCATCATAAAAGAAAAGGAAAGAAAATCCAAAACAAAAGCTTTTATTTACAAAACATATCAAATGTTATCAAACAGGCATTTCTCATTCCTAAACACTATGTACAGTATTTACAGTTCAAAGATGATCAAGTTGTATGTCCAGTATCTCAGTGTTCTTCCGCCAACAACAAAATACAAATACGGTATAGCGGTATTATACATCCAGAGCAAGAAAACCCCTAATTCCTACTGACATGAGCAACAGAACACTTTTCAATTGACACTGGTTTAAACACACAACGCTCCAAAGGATGTGTTCTGGAAGTTTGTAGGAACTTCTTTTACTAGACAGATCGCTTAGCTTAAATGACGGCATCGGTGGATTAGTGGTACAGCCTCGCACCTGCAACTCAGAAAGCCCGGGGTTCCCTTCCCGGGCCACTCCTCAAACCCAGCCACTTAGGTGTTGTGAAGAAGAAGAAGAAGAAGAAGAAGAAGTCTGGATAAAATGGAAGGTTTGCATCAGGAAGGGCTACAACCTTGATTTCGCCAAATCAATTGTGCAGATCACAAGCGACAAGGATGAACTGGAGCAAGAACAACAACAACAACAACAACATATCAGAGCTTATATGGATGCTGGGTAATCATTCCAGAATCAGGGAAATGAAAAGAAACAGTGAGTCGACTGGTCTGTACGGTACAGCACATTTTTATTCTAGAATTCTATTCTATTCTATTTTATAGCAACGTATTGTTTTACATATTGTAAAATTTTCATCTTCAGTTTAATTTCATTTGAAATTATTTTATAGCTTTTAACAATGGTGATTGTTGCAGAGCAGTTTCACAATGTGATGTGATGTGAAAAATGTGTGTGAATCGGAATGATCAGATCGTCCCTAATGATCAAGCCGAGGGCGACGGTGCCGAGGGAAAAACTCCCTGAGATGGCAGTAGGAAGAAACCTTGAGAGGAACCAGACTCATCAGGGAACCCATCCTCATCTGGGTGATAACAGATAGCAGGGATTGATCTGCACTCATACTGTGTGTTAGGAGGCTGGAAGTTCAGTATAACAGAAGATGTCTAAATTGTTGGCGGCTCAGGTAGACTGTAGTTCATATTTTTATTTCTCGATTTTGAATATTGTCTTTTTTAATTTAATTGTGTTCTAGTGTAATTTATTTCTCGCAGCAAAACCCTTCCTTCTTTTAGATCACAGGCTATGAGCATTATAACTGCATTGTGTATGACTGTGTATTTAAATTGAGTCGAATTCTACCACACCATGCAGTCTGCTTGCATTTAAACACTACATCAAGCTAAAACGAAGGCGGTCACCAGCTTCAAACAGTGAAGAAAGAACATAAGCTGAAATGTTTCATGCTTTTTTTATATATAGATATTGATCATATTAAATATTTAAAATTCTCAGATAGTTGATATAGAGACATATTACCAGGAAAGGGTAACGTCCTGCATAAAGTTGCTCTTCGCAGTGATTCGAGGACTCACTTATTTTACATAGTTCGCTTTTCGATTTTAAATGTTACTTAGGACCTTTTTAACCTAGATGTTCAGGTTTCCGGTCATTTTTAGACATAAAACCTCCAACTTTAAGAAGGAGAAAACATGATCATTCACTCGTTCTCAATCCCTCACGAATTCATTATACTGTTATAATGTAGCCGGATTCTTGGCGTACGCCCTGCACTAGGCGGGGTACACCCAGGACAGGGTGCCAATCACAGGGCACTCGCACACTCGCTCACACAAGACGGGAAACTGGGAACACCAATCAGCCTAATCTACATGTCTTTGGACAGTTGGAGGAAACCAGCAAACTCCTCGCGCACTGAACCCGAGCTCCACAGTGCTAACATCTACTCCACTGTGCCACCAAAAACATGCTTAGTAAATCTTCTTCTAGGCATTTTTACCAATTCCGAAATCGTTGTTCTTTTGGAAAACTTGAACGTTAATATCTAGAACGAATACAAATGTCTCTAAAATCCGGCTGAGTAATCTTATATTTGAGTCATAATAATCTCATAATAATACATTTTCGCTTCAAAAGATTTTTGCTGTGTCGTTTTACGTTGGGGTTTAATGTTAGAGACAGAGAAAGAGCAGATAGGGAGAAAATGAACATTATATATATACAATATACCATATGATTGATGGCCAGGTTGCAGTATTATTATAAATGGTTTTTCCTCTGCTGGTGTTTTGACGACTACGACGATGATGATGATGATGATGATGATGATGAACGGTGTCTAACACAGCTCCAAAATCTCCCACAGATTTCAGTTGACTCGAGTGTGAACCAAATAGCATATTTCATATTCATTATTATTAAACCATTCAGTGAGCACTCATGCGCTGTTAACGGGAGGGGGCGTGGTCTAGTCCAGGATGACCACACCCGCTTAGCAGGATAGAAAGGAAAGAAAGAACTTTGGATTGATTTGCAGTGACGCTCGTTCTTACAGGACAATCTGACCCAAAGTGTGAGTGTAAGATAAATAAATGCGCCCCCCCCCCACCCCCCCAAAAAGCATTACAAAGTCACTGCTTTACTCCCTTTACTTTACTTGGTCACAGTTAATGATCAGCAGCACCAGTACAGTTAAGACGCAGGACTTCTCTATGAACCCAAATATCGTTTCAACTTCAGTGCAAATACATTTACTGCGAATTCAGCGTGCTAATAGTGTATGTTACTTCAGCCCTCACCACTACCTCTCTCTGTGTAGATTAGGAATCCCACATTTACACCTGCTAAACACCCAACAAACGTTTTTCGCCTCTGTTGGTTAGCTCCTTGACTGAGCTAGTTACCCGTTGGTTTGGAGCCTGCGAGGAAGCAGACGGAGCAGATGGGCCTTTTGTCAGAGATGAGCGAATGAGATTACCAGAAGAATTTTGGCTTTCTCACGTTCTACATGCGTCAGGTGCTGCCTATATCTTTTTTTTTTCTTTTTTTTTTCAAAAATAGCTTTCAAACAATGGACCAAAAAAAAAAAAAAGATCTAATACAACTAATATAACTACTGAAATGATCTTCAGGTGCTGCATCCTTCCTGAACCTCACAAACAGAACCCGCCGTAACTGCCGAAACATCTCGAGGCGCGGCCTCCTTCTAGCGTTATCAAATATAGCTCGCATAGAGTGTGACCTGAAAATGCATTAAAAGGACATAAAAGATTTCAGCTTAACATGCCTATTATTACATGAATGTTAGGACTGTTTATTAAATTATTTAATCATTTCCGAACATTTGTTTTACCAAAAAAAAAAAAAAAAAAAGACTTTTGTATGTGAATTATGTGAAAATATAATAGGGGCCCAAAAATATTATACAAAAATATAAACATAAAAAGTATATCACATGATCGTATCAGCGACTACTGATATCTTTAGAGGAAACATAATACTGCACACTGCTGCCATAATTCAATTCAAGTTTTAAAAAAGGGCACCAATAACAACTTGTATAAATTGTTTTTGCATATGGCGTCAGTACGTCTGTCTGCTATTGTTCCACCCACTTCTGGACGGCGAAAGGGACCTTACTTACTGGATGGCAGTGCTTACTAGGATGGCCAAAACCCACAATCAAAACAGGTCACAGAAGCACTTTCAGCAAAGAAAAGACATCTGATAGCGTTACGTCATCTTAAACGACACCATGTCTCCTTAGAGCCGAATCGCCTCTGAACCGTCCGTGTTTCTTTCATTATGCAATACAAACTTTTGCCACTAGAACGGATTCAATGAATCTAGCCAACCCTATCTAGAATTTCTTAAAACAAGGTGAGAACACACCAAAGAAATTCCTAAAAACAAGCTACATTATCTGCCAATAGAACAAGACATTTTTTCACTTGCTTAATAAGATTTTTTTTTTTTTTTTTGCAGTGTGAAATTTAACCCAAGAACAGCGAGTTAGCTATTAATTAGAAAGCTTGAAATGTCAGTGTTAGTTAACGCTACCTGTAGGTCATTTTAGAAAGCTTAAAGAACAGCGTAACAACAGCATCATCTCGTTCGCAGCAGAAGCACTGAATGAGCTAATGCTAACGCTATCGCTAGGAATCGTCACCAAATCCAGGAGATATGGTAACCAATCAAACCCCTGAAAATGAATATCTTTACTACGTTCTTCATCCGTTTCCACACGCTTGTTTCTCTTTTGAATAAGTTACGAAGTTCACCACGACACTGCGTATGAAAATAATCAGCGGATCAGAAGCTATCAGTCGCTAGGTTACGCTTTTATGTGTGTCTCAAAGCAGCAGGTAATCCTGTAGGTCATCACACGATTATCATCACGGGTAACCTGTCTGTAAATTAACCTTGAACACGATTATCAGTGAAAATACAGTACAAGGTAGCTTAATGTCGTTTAACAGGTCTTCTGCCATCCGCTGTTGTGATCGATGTCGTGTTTGCAAAAAATCTATATGATATGATTGTGATGAATTATTACAGTAATTATTTAAATCGAAGAATTATTATTATTATTATTCAAATTTGAAGAAATCCGGACCCCCCCCCCCAAGTGCTCGCGCTATCATCTGGAGATCGCTAGATCGATTCCCGGGTGATGCTGTAGCCTCTCGCAGCCGGGGGCCCAGTGAGAGCTGATTGGCCGACTCAATCGTGGGCGTCAGGTATGCAAGATCAATCCACGGAAGGAGTGTATAGCGCTGACCTCCGGGTGTGTTACGCCGATCCCAACGGTGCGTGAGCGAGCAGTTAGAAAAGATGCAGTCGGCTGGCATCACGAGGGTCTTCGGCCTTCTCTGACTGGTAGTAGTCAGCCCCCTAGTGATGGGGTGGGGGGGGATTCAATCTTTCTTTCTAGAAATAATATTTTCTCACAACAGAATAGAAAATTCTAAATATTTAAATGCTTAGAAAAGTCATTGTTTAAGCGCCATCTTATATTTGACTATAATGGCAGATGAATTTCGCCGTGTTAGATAAGATATCTGCATTTTCCCCTTGATATCTTTTGTTTTCTTCCCAGCATGCATTTCTCGCTTGCTGTAAAAGACTTGTAAGGCCCCCGAGTCAGGCCTCCTAACTAAAACCTGAGTATCACAATTCAACTCCTCTGCTTCGTCCCGGTTCCACCGGCACGCACGAATTCACAGGGCAAGTACCACACTCGGGTCAGGCTACGATAATCTGATCCTTTCGGGCCGACTCATGTGTCGGCACGTAATTTACGATGTGTATCTTTCAAGTCGTTCCCCCGGCCTCCTCCTGGAGCCCTCTCCCAGCTCGGCTGTGGGGGTCTGGAACATGTGTTGCGCGCTATCTGGCTCACAAAGGTAAAAGGGAAGCTTAACATCCTGGGAAAAATCTCAAACAGTGTGAAATTACCTTGATCCGAAGATTCCTGGCGCATACCAGCTCAATGAACCCATAACAGTGCTGTGGGGCAGGCAGACGGCCCACTGCGGAACAGCTGGGACAGACAGACGAGACGAGGGAGAGGCAGGGTTAGGGGAAGGAGGAGGTGAAGAAGAAAAGAAGTCAATAAATAAATAAAAGCATTTTTTTTGATTTTCCTAGACAAGAGGATTCACAATGGTGCATGGATTGGAACATGTGCAGAACGTATATCCAGGCATTGGAAGCTGCTCCTGAAGGAGAAGAAAGAAGAAGAAGAATTCATCAAAGTATGACGTGAATCGGGACTGAGCATTGCTCCTGCTCAGGACTCTCCTGCGACTTTGTTTGGGTTTATTTAGGGAGGTGGAGGCCATCTTGGCTGGAATGCGGTTGTTATGAGCAGAAATTCGGCGAAATCTCTCAGCAGTCGGTGTAATTGCTGCTTTTCTTCTCAGACACAACACTGAAGAGGAAATGTCACATGGTGTAAGAAGACAGAGGCGGCGGGAGCGCGTGCGCCTTTTCCGATTTACGACGGAGGCCGCGCGGCCGCCGCCGACACGCCGTCCACCTTTATTTTTAAAGCCGCGAGCCCTATAATCACTTAGCGGACTCGGGTCCGGCGAGTCTTTACAAGCGAGACCCGGTACGTCTCCTTCTATAGCTCAAGCACTTGAACTGAAGAGCGGAGCGATGCATTCTCCGATTGTCCTAAAAATAGTCAGCTGTTAAGTTAAGTTCAGGACGGAGAAAGGATCCTAAAGCATCGAAACACACACCATTTTCCCCCAACGCGCACAAAACCTCTCACTGTACTGCAGTGCTTTAAGCTAAAAAGTACAAAAGCAGAGATAGATATAAAATTGATTGCTAGTTAAATAAAGGCAGAGAATGTTTCTTGCAGTTGCCATGCAACTCGACAAAACATATCAGAGCTCTGAGTCATTTCATTCGCAACAGATTATTCAGTTACGTCCGAGACGCATAGCGCTGCCGTAATTTACACTTTATTCTTTCTGAACCCTGATCGCGCTCACGTCTCGCTTGTCGGCAATCAGCGTTCAAATCTGTACGGACGTGGAGCGGCGGATAGGACTTGCGCATGAGACAGAGAGAGAGAAAGCGCGCTGCGTTTCAGCATCGTTTCAAAGGCAGCTTGTGTAACTAAAAGCACCTGCGCGCTCAATGCCATTTTGTAACGAGTTATCTGCCACAACTTGACCTCAGCATACTTACGATGCCTCAGCATGAGAAAATGAGAACGCTGTTTCGGTTCTGACACAATGTGCGAAAACGTTTGCATGAAACTTTTGGTCTGAACGTTGAGGGATTGTACAAACTGAACGGTATCAGTCCCTATGTCAGCACACACACTCTCTCACATGTGCGCGCACACACACACACACACACACACACACACACACACACACACACACACACACACACACACAGCTTTATCAGAGCCTGAGAGATTCTATTGTGGCCTAGAACGTTTTTGTTGGTTTTGGTTCCCAGCCAAGCTCTTGTAGATATTTATCAAAAGATACCTACATTCACAGGGATTCAGTTCCGTATTTCATTAACCTCCTTTTTTTTATGAGGTCATTCTGTACAGGTTGTCTCACGGGCAGGCCAGGAGCCTATATGAAAGGCAGCAGGAGTGCAGTAAGGACTTTACACCTGTGGTGGCCTGGTGGGTCATTACAGCTAGAAAGTTCAAGCTGAGGGCGGAGACTGAAATTGATACTTTGGGTTGAGCTGCTATTTGGTTTTTGCTTAAAAGAAAAGTGTGTGTGTGTGTGTGTGGGGGGGGGGGGGGTACAGTAAGCTAAAAACATACCTATAAAATTGTTAAAAACCTGGGATGAGCAAAGCGAAGCAAAATGTTTTTTATACAAGTCCATCCATCCATCACCCTGGACGATGATCGACTGCAATGACCCATGACTTTGTTCATTGCTGTAAGACGAACTTACTTTGCTGAGTAGAGGATGGGAAGTTTGAATCATTTTAGTGACTCTGACGTTTGAATCCCGTTCATCAAAATGAAGAAATCTTTTTTTTTTTTGAGTCATTTCGTTCATTTTGTTCTTTTGATCAGAAATAAAGTAAAATGCCTCCGAGTGGCGCAGTGGTAAAGATCGCCGGTCCGATTCCCGGGTGATGCTGTAACCTCTCGCAGCCGGAGGTCTAGAGAGAGCTGATTGGCCGAGCTCTTTCAGAGGGGAGGGATGAGAGATACTTAGTGCTCCTCCCACATTAATCACGGCTCTACAGTCAATCAGGGGCGTCTGTGAGCTCACGCGAGCCCCTCCGAGTGTGTTACTCCGCCCCGGACGGTGCGTGAGCGAGCAGTTTGAAAAAAGATGCGGTCGGCTGGCGTCACGTGCTTCGGCCCTCCAGACTGAGTGGTAGTAGTACCAGTCTTAATGTGGAGCCCCCTAGTGACGGGGAGGAATTGGACACAAATAAATTACGGAGAAAACCGGGAAAAAATCCAAAAAATAAATAAAATAAGGCGGCACGGTGGTGTAGTGGTTAGCACATTGCACCTCCAGGGTCCGGGTTCGATTCCCATCTCTGTGTGCATGGAGTGTGCATATTCTCCCCATGCTTGGTGGGTTTCCTCCTGGTATTCCGGTTTCCTCCCAAAGTCTGTGTGCATGTGTGTGTCTGTGCCCTGCGATGGACTGGCACCCTGTCCAGGGTGTACCCTGCCATGTGCCCTAAGTCTCCTGGGATAGGCTCCAGGCCCCTCCAAGGTACTCAAAGGTAACTACTCATTTCTGTTTCCTGGAGTTTTCATGTTCCCCCTGGGCTTGGTGGGTTTCTTCCGAGTACCCTGTAGTACCTGATGTCCAGTCTCAAGTTGTACATTGTGTGTGTATGTGTGTTTGTGTGTGTGTGTGTGTGTGTGTGTGTGTGTGTGTGTGTGTGTGTGGACAGATAGAATATTTTCAGAGCTGATAATATAGAAATTAAATCCAAGCTTTAGGATTCAAGAATTCAACCGTGCTTGGGAATGAAACACTGTGACACATCCCTCATTCTCTTTTCATAATTTGTTGTGCCCGGTGGTAAAATCGGTCAAATTGAGCAGCTACGTTCTGTAACGAACCAGATTCTAGTTTGTAATCAGATTATGGTTCAGTAGAATCTAATGCATGTTTAAATGCACATTATTCCATTTTTTATGCAAAAACTTTGCTTTTTGCTTGCGCTTCATGAAAAAAAGAAAAGAAAAGAAAAGAAAAAGACTAGCTTTTGGATCTACATGTATAGGAAGATGTGAGAATGGCCCGAGGTGCGAGTTGCCCTTCGTGCCTCAAAGCCAAAAAGGAGTCTGGAGACAACCCGAGTTGGCATTTCCTGTTGCAGGAACTCTGACTGCGCTGACCTTTTCGGGTGTTTAAAAAGTGGCTTTGTTTATAATGATGGGAACGTCTGCGAATATTAATATATGGAATTCCGTTTTTGACACAGTCGCAGTCACATGAAGAACAACTGACTGCTTGGCTCTGAGAGATCGCCTGTGCACCCGAGACCATGTGCCTCTGAGATAATAAAGTTCAAACCTCAGTATGCGCTGGACAAAACCATCTGGATTTCTGGCTGAGCAGCACTTCTAGCCACACACCGCCTTTCCTTGATAAGGGACCAGCCATAATCTGGCTAATTGACTAAGGCATGCTCTGATTCAAGTTTTTTTGTTGTTGTTGTTGTTGTTGTTTCTAAGTGCGCTCTATTTGTGGAAGGCATGAGATCAGCGGGATGCCAGCTGAAGCCTCGTGAGGATGTCCGTCCGGAGGTTGTTCGGGGTCGTGAGCGCGAGGTCCTTTTGAAGTCGAAGTAAAAGTGCTGCGGCAGGAAGGACGAGCGCTGGGATTCGCACGTCAGACGGATCTCACAGAGAGTCATATCATCTGGATGGGAGCAGACGGGACGCTGGGTTTCTTGAAGGCTATTCCTGACATTCTGTTTCACCTTTCAATCAGTCCATTTTAATCAGGTTAGCTCATAGACACGCGGATTCCGATCGCTTTACTCCGTTCTAATCTAACACGTGTTTCCTAAAATACAGAGAAAGCTTTGTGTTAGGACAAGAAAGAAAGAGAGGATAGTAATAATAAAGAAATAAACGAGACCTCGACATGCTGTGTCATGCAGCAGCTATAAAAAGAGATGCAGGCCCTGTTTTTTTTTTTTTGTTTTTTTTTCCGAATCAGTCTGAGAAGGAGGGCTATTTTTAGGTGCTGTATTAGGCAGGGGAAGTGTAAACAGTGGCCCATGCCCAGAGGCAGGCGTGTGGATGACAAACAGCCAGCGGATTCTCTGACATATTCAGCCTCGGTGAGGACGCTGGGGGTCAACCTAAAGGAATGCGGCCATAGGCATTGAGCTAAACCACCGGCATTGTTTCGTCTGAGCCTCGCTCTTTTTTTCTTCCCCTCTCTCCATCCCCCTCTGTAGTTCTCTCTCTCTCTCTCTCTCTCTCCATCCATGGGGTTTTCCTCTGAAGGTAATCTCTGTAGTCACCCTGTGATTCTGAGCTTTCAGTCCGGGGAGGGAACGCTAAGATCCCATTCATTCATTCATTCATTCATTCAGGAAAAGAGCTTTCGCGGGCATTTCAGATAGTACTGAACTCCCCCCCCAGCACACACAACCACCTACCACACACACACTCACAAACACACCAGGTTCACCGAAGCTTGACTTCCACTCTCTTGAGCTTCCCAGCATGTCAAGGGTCAGAACCCAGACCTCCTCACTGATGGATCAAACCCCCTTCGCTGCAGCCTCCTTCCACCCATTTACCTCTTGTTCTCTCATTCTTTACAACTTCTTTAGAGACTCTCTCTCATATACACAGACAGAAAGGAAGAACGGACTTCCAAAAATCCCTAATGAACTAAGAACCCAACCAAATGAAACAATCAAAAAAAAAAAAAAAAAAAAACTTTTTCCGTTCACATGTGATTACAGTATGTGTGTGACATGAGATCATATGGGGAAAAAAAAAATAATAATAATAATGACGATGCATTTCATAATGTTATGTCCTGACGCTGCATATGCGAATTCATACAAAAGTGACCTCACGTAACCATGTAAAAAAGTGAAGAAAATCAAGCGTATAATCAAACCGCGTACATTTTTGCTCAAATTAAACGAATCATTAAAAAAAACACACGAACACTCGGGTCGCTCGCACCACACGTGGAAAAATAATGTGAAAACTGAACCGTGAGAAAATCTCATCATAAATCAAACCACATGCACGACACATAAACAGTTTATGAACCGTAATGAGATGTGGTGAAAAATCCAAGCGTAAACGCCATCTATCCAAAAGCGCTTGAGCGCCGCACGATGACATTTGCGCGACGTAGCGGATGAAATAAATGGGAGAAAACTTGGGGCTCGTCTTTTTTTTATTTTATTTCTCGACATTAAAACGTCAAATGTCAAAAGGCAACGTTTAAACATCCACCGCATCCTCCGAATGAGTCACAGGACTCGACGTGACGTGACGTGCGTGATATGCGTTTGACAAATTTGAGGTTAGGAAATTTATAACCACAGCCATAACATTAAACAAGTCAGCCTGAAAAATTGCATACAAACTAATCAAACTGAAGCAAAAAAAAAAAAAAAAAAAGACTTCAGCATCAGATGTTCACTCGCTCAGCAATTTGACGTGACCTAAATCTAATCCAGGAACATAAACACTCTTTAGATTAGGTAAAGTCTCTGTAATATCTGGGCAGGCGTTTAAGTCTAACCCAGTGGCGATGCATGGCAGAGGGGGAAACACATCGGGGCGTGCAGTCCATCCAACCTGCCAAACCTTAATTATGCCCAATTACACTGTTGACACAAGCCGGCTGCTGTTGTAAGGTCTCTGGGTGTTAGGCCAAGCATTTCCTGCTCCGGGAATGCCCACCATCGCCGGAACTACCAGGGGGAGTCAAAAATCATCCGTATTCCGGTTATGTTAAAATGTCCGTCTCACCAGCTCTTTCCGTTCAGGAATATTGTCTTCCCAGTCACTGCTGAACAGGTTACGTCAATTCAATTGTAACTCTGGTACGAGCACAAATGGATGTGATTTCTACGGAAGAAGAGCAGCGTGCAACGAGTCGTGATTTATATGCATATATATATATATATATATATATATATATATATATATAAGTTGCTTTTTGTGCGGTGCTGGAACAAGGCCAGGAAGATGCTGAAGGACCTCAGCCACACCAGCAATGGACCGTTGTCTCTGTTGCGGTCAGGAAAGCGATTCCGCTCTCTGAGGGCCAACACAAAGAGACTGAGGAGGAGCTTCTTCCCGTAGTCGATACGGTCTCTCAATCAGAACACCACACAGGACTGATCCATTCTGCACGTTCACACATACTGTATGTCTCTTGCACTCACTCTGGACATTCTGGACGTTGATGGTCACTTATGGACACTGGACACCTGCACATTCATGGCCATTTACTTACTCTATTTGATTTTATTTCCTTGATCGGTTGCACACAAGTCACTTTAAATAGACACTTTGGGGCATATTTGCACCCCCATGGACATTCTTATTTAAAGAATAAATATTTTTCTTATAGTGTGTATTTTGTCTTCTATAGATATATTATTCTTTCTTAGCTAAATTGACTTTTTATTTTATTATTATTATTATTTCTTTATTATTATTATTACTATAATATTTTTTTTCATATTTATTCCTATTAATAGTCTTCCATTTTAAGGTTATTGAGAAGCGAGGAAATAATAAATATAAATCAATTCTACAGCCAGAGTGCGGATAATTTTTGACTCCACCTCCTGATCTCAGCCTAAGATTTCCGCAGCCTTCTGTTCCCTGATGATTTTGGACTCGTACTCTCACTTCACGAGCCGCATGCTGGATGTATAGAGACTCTCAGCACCGATCTGGCTCACAAGGGACTTGCAAAATATGGAAATGATGTCTATGTACAGTATGAACGTGGTTCGGTTCGTCCTTCAGCTCTCGAGACCTGCCGGAATGGCAAAACATCATCGTTTCTAGCGCCGATTCGAAATCACGCCTCCAATACCTAAAGCCAACCCGTTTGTTTTCACGCGAGCTGTCTGCTTTTCCATTCCCTCCATTGTTCTCCTGGAAAGTCGTTGATCTGCTAACCTACTAATCTTGAAGTAGGTGGAAAGAGAACACGTCCCAGCTTCTGTTTTCCTCACTTCTCCGCACACGTGACTGTCTCGCTCTCGCCCCGGCAGGGGCTACGGAAGGCTGAGAGAACCTGAAGAAATAGTGGACCAACAGGTTTGCTTTCCACACCCCATGAGAAAATAAATACTCTATAATGACTGCTTATTAAAACATGAAATATGACCGAGACGGAAAGTGCGCATTCCACAGGAAATCCATAACAAGCAAAAACATGTTCTTTCATCTGAAGTGACATTTCAGAGACACGGGCAGAGGTGAACTACATGTTTGCAGTATAACAGCGATTGCACGGCGTATAGCATGAGCAAATCTAAACATGTGCAGTGATTTGGTAAACACGTCAACCAACAATAAACGATTTTTTAAAATTGTAATTAGCAAAAAAAAAAACAGTATTGACGCCGATTTAAAAAAAAATTATGTTATCGAAATAATACAGAAAACGTGTGTCAGTCAGAGAAGTGACTTATAAAGTTTATGCCACATGGAAGTGACCGATCTTGCTTCCCAAAAAATTTGGAGAGATGATTTTATATGTGCACCAAAAATGGCCGTTTTCCAGCGCTATACTGTCTCGCTTTAAAGAACAATAATTACAATGCAAATTATTCACATTTCTTAAAGAGTATTGATATTACAATTGGTGTAAGCGTCTAGAAGTAAAAATTGATGCTCATATTGGTTTTTGGTAAAATCGCCAAAAGCAAAAAATCCGTAGTGTCCGTAACCAGGTCAAATTCATGGTTGCAATATCGTAACAATTTAGCATTTTAGAATCGTACCCTTTTTCAGGTTTATGTCTTTTCATGTGAAGTCTAAATTGGCCAAGTTTCATCTAAATGACAGTTAAGATCGTTGAAAGATTCGAATTCAAAAAAGTAACTGACACTACGGACATAAAAGTGGCGGGAAACTGTATTTACTAAATGTGTTTCTTTATATTTGATAAAAATATAAATGTGTAGCATATTTACAAAAAAAACGAAGCGTGGTAAGTATTATGAAAAATGGTGTCATATGATCCCATCAGAAAACTCACTTTTTCACCTAGGTGTGTGCCACCTGTGCCATACTGTACCAACCAGCTGAGCAAACTGAAGTGGGCTGTAAGAGATGCTCTCCTCGCAGTGAGGTGAAAGGACTATTGGCTCACCTGTTAATGATAACCACGCTGTTGTTTATACCGCGCACCTGGATTGCATTTCTGAACCAAAAGGTGTGTGTTCATATTCTACTACAGCTGCATGGGCAGTCGTTCTGGCTTCAATTCAAAGGAGAGACGTTCATATTAATGCACTCGGTCTAGGATGTTAGCATTTCTATACTATCAGCTCGTTCAAAGGGACTTGTATGGATGAGACTCTACAGAAGCCTTCTAAGGTACTTAACTACAAAGAATATATGATGGTGTTTACAATAAGGGCATTCGTGAACGGAGTCTCGGGTATCAGTGCTTCAGAACCGTCAATAAGGTTTAAAAAGCTGCTTTAAAGGTCCCATATTCTAACACGTTAACACCAAAATGTTTGTCAAAATAGGTGTGTGTTAATGCTCCAGCTGAAATACCCTTCAGATAATAAACTGTTTTCATACCACAAACTCCCTCTGTTTCACCCCTCCTCCAAATATGCTGTTTCAGTGTCTATGGAAATGTCCTACTCCGAAAAAAAAAAAAAAAAAAATATATATATATATATATATATATATATATATTATATATAAAAAACCAGGGCTGAGCGACAAGCCATGGGAGGAAGTCTTCTTATATGAGGTCACAATGGGGGGGAAATCGAATTGGTTTGTTTAAGCCAACAAAAAAGAAAAATAAATGGAAAAAGAACAAAAAGTAGCGATTTTTTTTCTTCATATGTATAATAGTTGCACTTTAATATAAGTGATAAATGCAACTTGTTTTGTCGACGTTCCAGAACAATAAATTGTTTTCTTTTAACATATTAAAAATAATTTCCTTTTTTTTTTTTTTTTGTAAATTATCGGCATTATAGACAATTAATAAAACACATGGTACAGGACAATCATTCACTTCAGGCCAGTATCTCTCCATTCTCCCATAACCGCACACCCTCAAGTGTCTTATTTCTTACTTGTCACATGACTATCAACAAACCTCTTGGTGATAACCATGCCAAGAAACCTGACGAGGTTTTTAATCCCGGTTCTGGAAGCTCCCCAGCCAGCCTATCCCCGTTTTTTCTCGTTTCACCTTCCAAACAAGCTTCCATGTGTATCATCAGTGTTCTCCGGCTGGCTCAGGGGACTTGTAGCAAACCTTCGGACGGGGTCTGGATTGGAAAACTCTCCCGTCTAGACAGATCTGCTTCACATTTACCCGTCATTATTAAACTCCTACAGCTCATAATCCACCCCTACAATAATCCACTCAGTCGTTTACTGACTCAGACTCTGCACCGCTCCGTACGGGGCCTAGCAGCGGCGCGGATTGTGTTTCAGCTAGCATTAGCCGTGCCAGAATGACAGGGGTGGAAATTTCAAAAGGAACTAAAGCAGCACTGCAGAGAACACAAAACGTAAGGCTAGATTCAAATGCTGAGTAGAGCAATTCAGTTATTATTGGAAAAAAACAAAAAATAGAGGTCATTCATGCGCTTGAGCCAAGTTATGAGGAAACTGCTCTCTTGCCTCAAACAGTTGGGGGGTGGGGTGTTGGGGGATCTGGGCAAGTCCTCCCTCAGCTGTTCTTCCAGGCTTGGCCTTCCATTTATCACTGAGGCATTTCCCGGGAAAGGAAAAAAAGGAGAGACTCACAAAAGCAACAATGACCAGTCGAGCTGTCCTGTGGCCTCATCACAACTAAATGCACATCAAAGATGACCTTGTGTGAAGGACCATGGCTGAGTAAGTGGATAAATCAGTAGCCCAGGCACACAGGACAGGCAAGTTTCAGGTTTTGTAGTTGCCTGGTTTATGTGTGGACAAGTAGGTTCAATAACCAGAAAAGAAAATACACAACACTTCTTATAGACGTTTTGCTTTTTTTTTTTTTCATTAAAACTGTACATGCTTTATAATGTTTCCAAATCTCACCACCTGCTGCACTACACACATCGGTCAAGGTGCGTACTCGCCGATAGTTTTTATCATCAGGATAGACGACTGGACATTTTGCCCATAACGTGGGTTTAGAGCTGAAACATTGATGACGTTTTGTCGTGACTGCACACACACTTGTTAATTTCCTATTGTTCCTATTGATAGAACAGAGCTAACTAGCCGATTATTGTTATCACACTAACATCAACGGGTCGCCACCGCCCATCCAATCTGCACACCACTCGTCACAGGTTTGTACGCCGGATGCACATCTTGATGGACCCCTCCCATTTTCCCAGCCGGGCTCGGGACCGGTACCGCATGCACTGGCTGGCAACCCACTGACGACGGAGCTCAAACCCGAATCCTCAGATCCCCAAATCAAGGACCTAGAGCCTGAGGTATCCGAGCCCCCACTCCGCCACGGTTATTACATTGACATTATTGCAACTTTTTGCGGATTATTTTGTTACCAGGCAACCAAAACATCAGCACAATAAGCACAATGCTTATACTAACCCGGCTTATACTAGCTAACGACTTTAGCATGTATCCACCCCTGCAGAGGGCCACAAAGACATGTAAACTGCCCGACATCTATGCATACACATAACTCATGGTATAAATCAGATCAAGAGAAAACATTTACTTTACAACAGTTTGCCCTTGAGCTGTTCCACACGTTCTCCTAATCGAGTCTCTGCCACACCAAACCTTACTGACTTTCGAGACCTGCGCCGGGCAACTAATGATTATAAAAGGTCAAACAAAGTAGGTTTCTGCCATCTATCAGTTTTATGAACAACCTGAGAAGGAAATTGGCTTTTTTGAGGTTGTTTGGCCAGAAAATAATGAGCCCGTGAAAATGATTGTTATAGATGACCCCTTTGCAGCGGTCTCGTATGGACCCAATTCAGCTGAACAGAGCTAGCTTCAAACAATTGGGGATAAATCAAGCTCATGTTATGAGGGGAACAAGGTAAAAGGAGAGAGAGGGAGGGAGGGAGGGAGGGAGGGAGAGAACAAGGCAGGGAGGTTGGGGATACACGCTAATGACATCCGTTTTCGCTCCAGCGCAAAGGTGCTGGGAATACTTTCCTGAGCCGACCACAGGGGTTACAGGGCGGAGAGCACCGCGGCCGTCTGCAGACAATTATCAGTGACAGGGCTCGGGCCGCTTTCAGCACATGGGATTTGAGGTGTGTGTGCATTTTGTGTGTCGGTGAGGGAGGTGGGGCGCTAGATGTCTCTCAGACAAAACAGCAGATAGTTTCCTGGGGACTTAGCAAGTCCTGCCAGGTGCTTTATACAAAGAGGCATAGATACAGCGTACACAATGAAGTCACAAGGGGTTTGTGTTGCCGACTGTTTGAAGCCAGTGCCAACACCTCGTACCGTGACCTCGGTCTCATCCTTTTTTTCTTTTTTTTGATGATACAAAGTTATAAGGTAACTCCTTGCATCTATCAGCACACAACATTCTCTCACATTAAGCACGCAAGATTTTTTTCATCACAGATGCACCATTGTACCATTAAAGTATGTTGCATTCGGGGCTCCTTTGATGCAAGCAACAAAATGATAAGTTATTGTTATTACTTTAACAGGTTTGTGATGAAAGCGGAGGGAGGGAAATGATGGGAAAATATGCAGGAATGCATATCTTTAAAAAGATGTCAGTTTGTCCCGAGGCACTCATCAGGGTTTCTTAAATTGTTTGGGAACAGGTCAATCTATACACGGTGAATGGCTCGAGATAAGACTGGAATGTGCTTCAGGTGTCAGGCATTACGACGAAACAGGTGTGTTCAATCCACAGCGTTTAAAGGAAAAATTCACAGGTATTTCGGAAATATATGTGGACAAAAAAAAAAAACCCTCAAAGATTTCATTCAATCAATTTTGATTTAGCACCACAACATGGTGGGCAGTTCATGTGTGTAAATGATTCCACACGCTTTCACAATTTGGGTTCATGGCCGTGCCATCACAGAAGAAAATTACATCCGTAGATGTGATACCCTGGTCATTCAGGACATTCAGGTCATCAGCTGATTCATTTTATTGCAACATAACATCACTGAGTCTCGACCTGAGCGACTGAAGCGACACCAGATCATAACACTGTCTCCAGAGGCTCGTGCAGTGGACACTATGCATGATGGTTG
Source organism: Clarias macrocephalus (assembly GCA_011419295.1). Taxonomy (NCBI): domain Eukaryota; kingdom Metazoa; phylum Chordata; class Actinopteri; order Siluriformes; family Clariidae; genus Clarias; species Clarias macrocephalus. Next base: position 20,861 of record JAAGKR010005679.1, read on the forward strand.
CATCGCTTCATGCGCTTCCTATCTCACCCTGACACGCCCATCACTCTGGAATAGGCTCAATCTGGACCCATCAGGTCACATGACCTTTTTCCATCGCTCCAAAGTCCAGTCTTTATGCTCCGTAACAGAGTGAAGCTTTTTTCTGATGAGTCTCACTAACAAGTGGTTTTCTAATGGACACGCAGCTGTTTAGCCCCAATCATGTGAGTTCTCATCACATTGCAAATGCTTTTATTTTATTATTAGACACAGCGCTGGTTTTTACTGTTGTTTTTTTTTTTTTTTACCATGCAACTTCACCAAGCATGTAAGTGATCTCCATTCATGATTTTTTTCCCCCGACTTACAAAGATGACGGTTCAGCATTATCACTAACCATTTTGATAATATCCGTTTTGAAAAAAAAAAAAAAACTCCTAAGGATCACAGCACTTTTGAATTCTCAAGAAGTTGATCGACGATTCGATCATTGTGTTTTTGATCACATGCTACAACTTTTAGCATGAAACGCATCTGAAGCTGACTAGCTGCTACACAGCGCGTGACAGCACAGCATGATCTACCGCGGTCCGGAAAATGTGACAAAAGTTGCAGCAGCCGCTGACGAGCATGAACCAGAGGCATTAAGCCCCATGAGCGCAGAGTTTTAGGGCCATCTGTGACTCCATATATCTTGTGCTTATGCAAAGACAGAGGCCCTTTGCCCTGGGACAGGAAGCTCAGGCTGCACTCGGCCCGTCTCTGACACATCTCACAACAGCCCGAGTCATGTCGTGTCCCCGTCATCTGCCGAGCCTCAACAGCTGGACTGACAATTGCTGAACAGCGGAGACAGCGGTGGGGAGCTCTGTGGAAGCAAGGACATCACATCGCCATGAGGTAACGTAGCACGCTAGGCCGAAGGCATTAGCATTGCTGCTGGTTAAAAGTGTCCCAAGTGCAGCCTGTACACAGCCTAACTCTCGTGTGCTAACAGTTTAATTCGGTGTATAGATCACTTCCTGTTTGATCAACAATGAATCCAACAAAAAATC
>JAAGKR010005679.1:21914-36935 GCA_011419295.1 Clarias macrocephalus
ATTTTTCCCCCCCCCCCCCCCCCCCCGACTCACAAAGATGACGGTTCAGCATTATCACTAACCATTTTGATAATATCCGTTTAGAAAAAAAAAAAAAAAAAACTCCTTAGTTGTTTTCTTTGCTTAATGCTGCCCAATAATCAGATCCTTCTATACACTATATATACACTCAAACAGACAATGATGCAGATATTACTGATAACGCAATGTGCATGCACTTAAGGACTGGTTCATGACTGCTCTTGAGGAAAAGAACAATATATATATATATTTGTTCAGAATGTATAATAATGTCCAGTGGATCACAGCACTTTTGAATTCTCAAGAAGTTGATCATTGTGTTTTTGATCACATGCTACAACTTTTAGCATGAAACGCATCTGAAGCTGACTAGCTGCTACACAGCGCGTGACAGCACAGCATGATCTACCGCGGTCCGGAAAATGTGACAAAAGTTGCAGCAGCCGCTGACGAGCATGAACCAGAGGCATTAAGCCCCATGAGCGCAGAGTTTTAGGGCCATCTGTGACTCCATATATCTTGTGCTTATGCAAAGACAGAGGCCCTTTGCCCTGGGACAGGAAGCTCAGGCTGCACTCGGCCCGTCTCTGACACATCTCACAACAGCCCGAGTCATGTCGTGTCCCCGTCATCTGCCGAGCCTCAACAGCTGGACTGACAATTGCTGAACAGCGGAGACAGCGGTGGGGAGCTCTGTGGAAGCAAGGACATCACATCGCCATGAGGTAACGTAGCACGCTAGGCCGAAGGCATTAGCATTGCTGCTGGTTAAAAGTGTCCCAAGTGCAGCCTGTACACAGCCTAACTCTCGTGTGCTAACAGTTTAATTCGGTGTATAGATCACTTCCTGTTTGATCAACAATGAATCCAACAAAAAATCTAACATGGCTGATTTTTTGTTGTTGTTGTTGTTGTTGTTTCTGGAAAGCAGAGAGGAATCGCAAGCCGAGCGAAGGGGATAAGGAAAGAGAAGGAGGGGGGTGAGGAGAGGAGGGCGCTCGATACAAAGGAGAAGCCTGGGATAAGTCATGAGCGGCAGACGACATAGGTTGGATTTTTAACAGATGAGATCACATCCTTTTTTGCCTGAGAGTATCATCCTTGGTCGGAACAGCTGAGCACACTGAGCACCGCGCAGGGCAGGAGTGACTGTGCTTCGTATGCTTACTGCATGTAAAAACTTCCACACACACACACACACACACACACACACACACACACACACACACACACACACACACACACATCTACATACTAAGTGGTGGCTATAATAATACATGAAGCCATTTTCACATGCAAAATTGTAACGTAACAAGCGCAGAACGATCCCAATTAAAATATAGATGTTCATAGTTACAGTTTTAAGGTTTATTTTTATTTAATGTCAAAATTAAATGTCAAAAAGGTAATGAAACATGTTTTAAAAAAACGACATCTCCATACAACACACATCATTTATTAATTCACTGCAGTATTCTTATGACAGCACCGTCACGCACATTATTATACACACACACTTCAAATTATTCTAAGCAAATCCATATAGAATAACGATGCTACAGAAAGCTACAGGAAAAGTGCGTCTGAACGTCTAATTATGTTCAATACCATAAGATATTTTACACACACAACTACTAAAGATTGTCCAAAACATAATTCCGGTCAGTGGTTCTCTGATTCGATTGACAACTGGTGACGATTCAGAGATGATTATGTCCACACTACCAGCTGTTCAACATTTGGACACGCCATCCAATTCCACGGTCGTTCCTGACTTTTATTTCTCGCTACGCTGTAAAACAAGACTGAAGGCGTTTTTCCAAAATACACAATAATCTCCTCTGAACAGTTGATATTGAGATGTTTATCTGCTACTTCTGCGCTGGAAAGCTTCATAACGCCTCTAATCTGAGGTGCTGGTGATTTCTGAGGCTGGTGACTCTAAATGAACTTCTCCTCCGCAGCAGAGGTAACGTTCTGCTCTCGCTTTCCTGGGAAGGTGGTTCATTGTTGGTACTAAATCACCGTATGTCATATACGTATGTTATTGTGGATGTAACAAAATAAACCCAAACTTGTGTGCAAACCTTTGACTCTTAAGCAAGCAACGATCTGAAGGAAGGTGACCAAGTTTAGCACTGGTATCAAATTAAATAAATAAATAAATAAATAAATAAATTTTTGAAAAAAAATTCTAATAATAATAATAATCTGGGCTGTTGAAACAAGGTGGAATTGTAGCAATGTATTTTACTGACAATTGCTTTTATTGCTTACAGACAACAGTGTTGAGTTAAATACAAATTATCAACAGTAAAACGGTTTAGCGCAGCGATTCCCAACCATGTCCCTGGATGACACACACTTATATTCAGAAGAGGCTGATACTTAAATCTGGTGTGCTGGGAGCAGAGAAAACCCTCAAATCTACAGGGCAGAGGGTCCTCCAGCGCCAGCTTTGGGACCCACTTGTGTACTAAGTTCTACACAAGTGGCTGTGGTCAGATCTCAAGGGTGCCTGGTTCTTTCCTGAGCTCAGGTTTGTATTGCCTGTGTGGCGTGTGTGAATGATGCGCTGAGAGCATCCTGGGTGTATGAAAGCTCTCACCCTGTGTTCCCGGGACAGACTACAATTCTCCGGACCCTGACCATGAAAAAACATGAATAATTATTCACGGGTTTTCATGGTCAGGGTCTGGAGAACATAAAACACATCTGGGTCGAGGTTCGTTATCTGTTTCAGAGCTTTCACTACTGAAGGTGGCAAAAATGCCATAAAGTCAGAGATAGAAAAAGGGGGAAAAAATATCAACAAGAATAGCGTGTCTTCGGCGAGGTTGCCCCTCTTGTTGCCCCACAACATTCTTCTCTTTCTCCCACTCTGGGGGGCTCTTAGACTCCCTCGGCTGAGGAGGGAGCTTTCAGGGTACCCTGATGGATGCTAATGGGAAACTCTTTCAGATCGTTTTACAGGCCTGAGCTTTGATCCGCCACTGGCCTCACTATACAGAGACTGGGCACCCCCCCACCCTCACCACCCTCTGACCCCAATCACCAACACCTGGAACAAAAGCGAGCAAGTCTCTGCTGAAGGGAATTGAATAAAATATAGGGGTAGTATGCAGGAGAAAGTCAGGGGGAAAAAAAGTGAAAGGCAAAGGGGGGGGGGGCATGATCTAAGAATCTTAGTTCTGGCAAATAAAGGCTTGTATAAGCTAAAAGGAGCGAGAGAGAGAGAGAGAGGGAGTGAGAGAGGGAGGTCATTTGCTGGAGGGGAAGTGGCAGATGTGTCTGCACAGTTGAGAATTTAGAAGGGAAGAACTGAGAAGGCCAGCTGAAGCAACCGCTGTCAGTAGCAGGCAGCAGCCATTCTCTTGAATTGTGTTCGAGAGCGGGACAGCTGGAGGCAGCTGATTGGCTGAGAAGCCGCGAAGCACAGACTTCCTGTGTCCAGCTGCTGCGTCCATGGCCCTGAATGACAAGAGCTTAAATTGATGGTTATGCTGGCGGGTCAGAGAAGCGTTTGCGTGTCTTGCTAATACAGCTGGCTGCACTAAAAAAAATTAAAAAAAAAGATTTCTTTTGGTTTCTCTCGCTATCTTGGTGGGTTTTTTTTTTTTTTAGTTTTTTTTTTTATCATCATCTCCCATAGCCCTTCGCCTGTATAAGTTATGCAGTTTGAGACAGGCAAGCTCTCCAGCCCAAGCCTCGACTTCTCTAGAGAGCGAGAAGGAAGCGGACGTCTTGCAGCCGAGACAAGAGTGCACAGAACAGCAGCACTTCAAAGTCACGTGCAAATCGCACCGCTTTAATTTGCACACAGGTAGCAGCAGTAGTAGTAATGCACAGCCAGGCTGAGCAGCGTGTTCACATTACTGAAATCCTTCATGTGAATTGGAAGAAAGAAAGAAAGAAAGAAAGAAAGAAAGAAGTCTAGGCCCTGGAGAAACGCTGAAAAGAAGCCTTGTGCTGCATCTCCCCAGCTCTGGCCCTAATTCACTTTATTAGCCTGAGTGCTTTATTAGATTCCACACAGGAGGAAAACAGAATGGCAGAAACATATGTTCCTGAAATAATAATAATAAAAAAAAAGTATAATATATATATATATATTTCCATGGCCAATTGAAAGCAATGCAGATTACATGATCAAAGGCACAGCTATTATCTCATTCAGGGTTTACATGAATAAGCTCAATCATCCCTTCCCACCCCTCTCTCTCTCTCTCTCTCTCTCTCTCTTGATTACCTCTTTCCTCCCTTCTAACTCCCACTTCTGGTCCAAGCTCATGATGTCATGCTCAGGGTTCTCAGAAGAAGGAAGGATAAGGGGAGATGTTTTGGCAGCTCTTTTGTAGCTGTGAGTGGAAGACCCCACCTCACGACACATCCGCCCCCGTGGCTTCACTGCAACGGGTGCCAGGAAGCTGCAGCCGTGGACGAGCGGACAGGGAAAAAGCTACAGGATCATCATCACTGGAGCTCATCGGAGCTCTGAAAAGCAAACAGTCCAGGTCAGTGAGTAGCTGCTGGACGCCCGGCCAAGCTCAGTGTGATGAGAAAGAAAAGAGCCGCCATTCAGGCAGCGGACAGAGCGAGCCAGTGTTTTACAGCCCCGTCCCGGTCCTGTTTTATCAGACTGAGGTAACTTGACAGACTGCAGGCTTAGCCCACCTACAGCACAAACGTGGCCTTAGATGACTAAAAGTTCAAAACTTCATCAAGCCACCGCGCATGGCTGCGAAGAACAGATCGAGTAATTGCTAGTAACCAGAATGAGAACACGGGCTTAAGTGGAAACTACACTGAGTCATCTTTGAACGCAACAACAACAAAAAAAAAAAAAACCGAGCAGTTTGGCTCCTCCGTTATTGGCTTTTAGAGCAAAAGAAATACACCCACACGAACATGAAGCATAACAAGCTCTGTGGGTCACTCGACAGCCTCCTCTGAAACGTGAGGTGAAAGATGACAGTTAAACAGTCGGGCCTAGCACTTGCTCTACCATTCGAGCCCATCAGAGCAAGAACTGCCAAACCATAAAGTCAGTTGTGTACATAAGAGCTTCCTCGCTTCCTCTAGGGTATGCCTCGCTGAGAAAGAGACAGAGAGGCCCATCACTTGCTTTGTCGTTTACTCAGGATATTTAGTGGTCTTGCTTCACTTCTGAGGAGCGGAGTGCGAAAAGGCTGGGAAAGAGGCGTTTCCTGTTTGACGAGAAGAACATCCAACAATCACGATGATGACTCCAGCAGAAGCAGCGGCGGCAGAAGGACTCGGTCTTCAGCCTGGCCCCAGGCCCAGAAGCCCAGATGTGTGTCATCAGCTGGCCGAGGATGCATCTGAAGGTAATCTTTCTGGAGGGGAACGAGGCCGGGAACACCCCGCTCCCTGAAGCTCACAGCCCTGATCGTCCCATGGAGCTTTCATCCTTACAGTCGCACTTACTGTATTGGAAGCGGCGTCATGGAGCGCTTGGACGCGAAACGGCCGATAACAGCTGCGATCTTTCTCCATTAACAGTCTACCTTGTTTGATCCTAAAGCAAATACTGAAATGCACGGGTTTCACAAGCTTTGGATGAACTTCCAAGAGAAACGTCGGACATTACTGAAGGTTGCACAAATACACAAACAAAGAAACTAGTGTGAGAATATTGTTTGGTTTTTATAGACCCTCAGCCCTGGTATGTGAACGGAATAGAAATAGTCATCTTACTATGTGTAAGCAGCATATCCTGACCTTACTGATTCGCCAGAATGACTATAAGTGTTAAATATTAGAACCGGGAACTGATGACGATGTTAAATGAATTTGAGTCAGGATTAGCTTTAAATACAGACCTCGCGAGCTGAAATGTTTTAAACACACGAACACGATGATCACCAAGCCAAGAAAATTCAGCGCATGATGCTGAAAAATAGGAAAACACTCTGATATTAGCATCCATAAGTCGGCTCTTAATTATATCGCTGCTGTTAATCCACGGTTTTCTGTCTAATATAATAATGCCATGGTTATTATATATAAGAGCTGCTGCTTCTGTTTCGCTTTGCACTTGGACCTGCATCTAAAAATACCCAGTGAGGTAATAAGAAAGTCTCTAGACTATTTACATTGTGAAAAGCCAGGCCGGCGAAGGGGACTTTGCTAAGAGAAGGAGAAATTTCACAAAGACACCCACATAGAGGAAGGAAAAAAGGTCCCAAAATAGCGACTGAGTCAGAGACAGAGACGTACAGAGGTATGAGAGGTATAGGGACTGCGGAGAGAAGAAACGCTAAACGGAGACAGAGCGAGAGGAAAGAGAGCTGTCAGGGCTTTGATGCTGCCGTCCCTGCAGACTCTTATCTGGGAGATGACTCGCGATGATGGTCCCTCATTCCAGCCTAATAACCAGAGGCCGGCTGATAACGAGCAGGATGCCCGCAACTCCCAGCAAGTGACTTTATGAATGATTGGGATCGCAGTATACGCACGTGGACGGACAGAACACAAACTTCTCCTTTGGCCTAGTTCCTCCCCCTCGCACAGAGTGACTGAGTTCGGCCAGGGTAAGGTATGACGTGTGTTTACTCGCATGCACGCTGTATATCTTCAGCAATTACACAATTCATACTCTCGACTCGATTCTGGATCCTGTCAAGTTTCCTACTATAGTATATAAACTTGAGACTGAGTTATCCGGAGTCTTGGATCGGTAGTATTCTCGACTGTGGGAAAGTGGATCGTGCTGACTTGCTTTAAGGTCAAACATGGAAAGATAAGACGTAAATACTGCCGTAATACTGGACTTTCTGCAGTCTAAACACCAAAGAGAGAGAGAGAGCGAGGGAGAGGGAATAAGACAGAGCAGGACACTGTATATATTAAAACCTACCTCTTATCGCAGTCTGCAAACTATCTTAACAGATTTCCCTTAAAGCTGGAAACAATTTGCAAGGTCTTGGGTGAGTAGAGTAATAGCGTAATGCAGGCACGATTAAGGCAGTCCGGGCCAAAACAGAGAGCCTAGACACTTCACTGGCCAGTCATGTCATAATCATATCACTTCGGGTTATATGGCAAGGTACGGTATGGTATACATTTGGAAACGCTTCTTACGAGCACGGGCCGAGTTACGGTGTAGGTAAGCTGATGGATACTGAGACGTGCTTGCTCGGTTTAAAATCACTACATTAAATTCCCTCCATTGCATTTCCTAAACACCCCCCCCTCCTCCTCCTCCTTTACTTCATAACAAGAAAACAGGAGGAATGGTTTGGGTCTTATCAGCAGGAAATAGCGTTCGAAGAAATTGCACTCCTGGGCCAAAGCATAAAAGCGGCAGCGGGGCCGCAGTGCTTGTTAGGCCGGTCCCCCGACGCACAGCTTGCCCTTGATCGTAAGCCGACCAGTGGGCAGGAACGCAGGAAGGTCAGCCACGGTGGGCCAGCGGCACTGGGTGGGCTGCCCGTCCGAGACTCTCTAAGGGACATTCACCTTCATCACGCTGGTATGTCGGAATGTACAGTAGGATTGCTGGCTGCTCGGCAGAGTGATGGCCGCCCTTCCCAATGGAGTTCATCCCATTTGAGGGAGATATGGAATAGAGTCGGGGGCCAAAAGGAATGCAGCAAGATCCTCTCGGCGTCCTTTCATCTCCGCGCTCCGTGTACTCGCTCTTGTCCAAGCAAGGAGGTCGGCAAAGTCTCTTCGGAAACCCCCACCGAATCCTTTCTCTTTCCATCCTGCTCTACAACGTCCAGGCCTACAAGCATGCAAAGCAACAGGAGGACCTCTGACTTCTGACAAGTGTTAACCAGAACCAGAATTCACAGTCTGGATCCTCATGATTTGGGGCTTAATTGGTGTGTCCACTCCCCAGGTCAAGGCCGTGGGTCACAAAGGCACTGGATTGCGCTCAATTTGATCTCTCTTGTGAGACAGAGGTCAGGTACAAGTCAGTCACAAATGAAGAGGGCGAACTTCAGAGGAGGAGGTCGAGCTTATCATGAGCCCTATTAATATTACAGATGCCCCAGGGATAGACTGTAGCAAGAGCCACTAAAAAGGAAGTTAATGATTCTTCCCACTGGGAAGGAAAAGTTCCCCTCTGCATGCATTTTTTTTTTCATTTGGTAAACAGTATATTAATAACTGTACAATTAATATCTACTTGAGCCTACCCTCGCGGCTGCTGTTTACGAACCTGAGTGGGACGCATTGCAGTGCGGAATTCCGCAGTTAATGCCACGCAGCTTCCTTCTTAGGGAATTTGCCACCAAAGCAATGTTTGGCATCCTAATTATAGCAGTAGGATGAAGAGCTCCCTGAGATGTTACAGTGAATTTAGAAATCACTCGTACTGTCGCAATCTACCTTCTACAGCACCTGAAGATTCGCAATGTTCTTTCGATCCTCCTACAATTTGTCAAGACAGACGTGTTTTCCTGGTCATGAACCTTATAAAAGGCAATCTATTTCCACATTAAAAAAGAAAAGTTTTTATTCCTGTCATGTCAGCTCACATGCTGGATCCCCTGGTTTGGTAACCTTCTTAATATGAACATCTTACTTTTAAACAGTTTAATCAAGATGAGCAATTTCGTGTCAGGACAACTAGCAGAAAATAAGCACTTGGTGAAATAGCTAAGTGACTTAGGCAAATAGAATTTGTTGGTGGAAATACTGTTCTATCACCCTACATAGTGCGCGATCTTTAGGTTGAGGAGTTTGTAGCAGGACAGTGTCGGTTCGAAATTCGTCATTAAGCTGCATTAATGCAATATAGACGTCTGTCGTCAGAAACGGCACACATGTGCACATCGATGTGTCTTTGGTCGTGCCATCTGGGTTAAAATACGTCACAAATTTGAGCAAAGTGCTCATTCGTTTCAAACTACGGACATGATTTTAGCAACAACAACAACAAAAAAACATGCTTGGGGTTTTGCTCTGGAGGGGGCAAGCAGTTCGTGGACTGTTGCTAGTGTGCTTGAAATCACAGGCAAAAAGTCGCATAAATTTCAATCTCATTCAAGTCGTATGACCATGTATATCGGATACGTTGTAGATGTGATCTAGGACTTCACATGAAAGTGAATAAAAGTCATATTTGTTGATTTTTGCAGCCTTAAAAGCAAAAAAAAACTCAGATCCATGTTATATTAGGGTAAAAAAAAAAAATCTGAATTCAGTCACGTAGTCTATAAAAAAAAAGAACAAATACCCAGTCAGTGACTATTTCAAACTTTCAAACTTTTTGATGGCTGAGCAGCATCGTGCTGTACCAAACCCTAACAAACGTGATGTTTTCCATATGATTCTCTAAGATCCAGAAAACCTGTTTGCGTTCCAGGACTGAACGCTGGCAAATCTGCATGACAATGCTTATAACAACGCACTCTTTCAAAATGGATAGATCCTGTTTGGAAAAGCTCCTCTAGAGAACGATACATTTTTAAAGATCACTGGACCAAATTGCAGAACTGCAGGATGAAACTGCGAAAGCCAGTTCAGACCAGATCCTCCTATTTCATTTTGTAACCTTAGTATCGTAAGAATCTGGGTGAAGAACGAACAGGAACGAAACAAAAACTTTACAATATATGAAATGCCAGTCAAAACACCTACAGACACGCCTTCTAACTCCACGGTCGTTCCTGATTTTTATTTCTTTCTACGCTGTAAAACAATGCTGAAGGTGTTTATCCAAAATACACAACCTTTGAACAGTTGATGTCGAGATGTATATCTGCTACTTCTGCTCTGTAAAGCTTCATAACGGCTCTAATCTGAGGTGCTGGTTGTTAATTGGTGATTTCTGAGGCTGGTGACTCTAAATGAACTTCTCCTCTGCAGCAGTCTTCATGAGAGCAAGTTTCCTCATGGTGTTCGATGGGTTTTGTAAATGTATGTGACAAACTGTTCTTGCAGGAACTATTCCAGAACTGCTGAGCTTCGTGTCTCAGGACTGATTGTTGTTGTTACCTAATTACCTAATGCCATATGTGTCATTTCACAGATTTGACTAAATCTCCAGTATTGTTCTAGAACCGTCAACATCTCTGATGCATCATTAGACACAGCGGTACCTCGACACACAAATCTGTTCCGGAGGTGAGTTTTTCAGGCAACATTACGTTTTGTGAAGCGCATTTTCCCATAGGAAATAATGAAAATGCAGATAATCCGTTCCAGCCTCCAAAAAATATTATCAATTACCAATTTTTTGCATATTAAAACAATAACAACATTTAGAAAAGATATTAAATAAATAGGTGATTCACGATTTTACGATTTTTACGATTTTACGATTTTATGATTCCTCTTGGCACCGGCTGAAACTGAAAGTGGCTCCGTTTTCTTCTTGCTACTGTCCTTGCTTTCTGCACAAAATGCAAAAAAAAAAACTCACATAAAAAATACGTAAACTTGCTTCGCCCGGCTTTTCGTCAATGCAAACGAGTTCGGAATGGCTCCCGGACGCACAGGCGACTTAGGCACATGCGTAACGTAGCGGCAAGCAGGCGCTCAGTTCGGCTCGGTCCGGTCGCTCGTATGTCGAAAAACGCTTTGCATACCGAGGGAAATTTCTTGCAATATTTTTGTTTTTAGCAGACCTGTGACCAACATTTCTACAGTAACATCTGCTGTAGGAAGACCTGCACTGTATCTGTAGGACACCCTATATTTAGCCCCAAAATTTGCTTGCACTAATAAGGAAACAATTTGATTACCGTTAGGGCAGATCAGTGGTACAGCGGGTATCGCTGCAGCCTCATATGCCTCTGGCAGCCCTGGTGCAATCATGAGCGTGGGATACGAGTACATGGATAGGCTATGCTACATTGCCCCAGGTGTGTGCATTGCATCCTGGTGGAATCACCTCGGATGATCTCGTATAAACTCGGTCAGACCCAGAGACCCAAAAAGACAAAGATGCATCCACACACATCAAAGCACCCATACAGCTGTATGCTCTCCGATGCAAATGCATAACGGCATGACTTGCTTCAGCACATTCGAGGTCTGATTGCAGCACTCTTCCTCCTCTGGGTGATGGCTGTTGTGATCTGGTGCAGCAGCGCTGCAAACACACAGATGTTTCCCTTTTGTTTTTTTAGCTGCTAAACAAAGCTAAGCATGGAACCCATATTGTGAAATATGATAAGTAATACAGGTTTCTCTGAAAGGACAAGTAGTCCAGTCATCCGCACACGGTGCAAGTCTGAGTTTGGGTAAAGGTGAGGCTTTAAAGTGTTTGCTTTAAACAGATATCTGTCTAAAACACAGACTCATAAACTCTGTGCAAACCGGACCCAAGATGGTTGCAAGAGTTTAGCAGGAAAGGAAGTGATTAAAAAAAAAAAAAAAAAAAACTATTTTATCACCTGAGCTCATCCTTTGGGTTAGGATCTACAGCGGGAGACAGGATATGGTTATGAGACCTATAAAGAATGATACATAGTTATAGGACATCATTTATATCAGTGTACAGTACAGAGGTGTAAATGTGACCTTGTTGCACTTGATGTTAAACTGTGAAAAGTGAAGACCAATGGCGAAGCCATTTCCGATGCCATGATACCAAAGCCATGATGGTGATTCATAGCTAAGTGACTAAGTGGAAAGACAAATTCCTACCTTTATTTAATCAGAACTCTCACGCATTAAACTTGACATAATCAAACAACCTGTTTTTCCATCTTTGTAGAAACAATAAATTCTTTAAATATCTAAACTCTAAATATGTCTGCGATTTTTATTTAGACCCAAGTGGAATTTTTCTAACACAAGGAAAAAAAAAAACCTCCTGTGCCACCTTGGTCTCATTGCTGACTTTCACTGTGACTAGCAGAACGGATGGAAAAGGAAGTGCAACTTCACGACCTTTAAAGCCTGAGTAGAACCTCAGCACAAACACTTACACACACTTTTACACAAGCTTTCGCAGTAAAGAATGACTTGCGCAGGAGTCTGATTCCAACGCAGATGCATGAGATGGGGAGAGCGTGCGGCTCGGATGTGGCAGACAGCTGCAGAGGCTCAGCTCGAGAAAGAGAAACCGAATCTGAGCACCAGCGCGCTTGGTCACGGTGGAAGTGCTGAGTCATCCTTGAAAGAGGAATGTGCAAAGTTACATTAAGAATACAGACTGTACGCTTTCTGGACCGTCACACAGTCATACTGCAAGGTCATCTCAGACAGATGAATAATTCGGGACGTCTGATGAGGAGCATCACCGAGCCCGAACGTTTTAGCGGCAAACAAAAGCTGGCATTTTTAAAAATGCGCAGTCTTGATGTCTGCATGTACCAATGACGCTCGAGTGAATCGAACTTCAAAACGATATGAGTTGAACCAACATTATCTATAGTCGAGTAACGGATATGAATCAGGGACTGTAATATAGTTAACAATCCAGCGGTGATTCATAGCTAGTCTGTCCATCGAATGCTATTAGATTTTTTAGGGCATTGCAATTTTCGATTGGATTTGATTCAGTTCAACAGTGCTAATGTTTCATTTTTTTTCAAGCATCTATATTCCTTATAGGATTTGAAGTATTAAATGAATACTAAAGAGCTCAGTCAATCAGCTCTCTCTCCAGGACGCTGGCTGCGAGAGGCTATAGGATCACCAGGGAATCTCCGGGATATAAAAAAAACTCGGGGGCGGCGCGTCTATATGGATTTCCAATAAACCAATTTGTCTAACTTGTTTTGCTGATTGTTTAAACGTCATCTTTTGTTCAAAACAACAACGCCAACAATCTTCTGCTCTACTCTCCAGGCCAGCAGGTGGCGATATTCCACTAACCACCCATAAACTCCGAAGAAGAAGAAAGTAAGCGATGTGTATTTTCTGCAAACGTTGTAAGTGCACTTTACAAGAAATCGTCCATTTAAGACCATTTAACGTTTGTGAACTTTTAAAAGTGTGAATTGATTCTGGATTTTTTTTAAAAAGAGAAAAAAAACAGCTGAGCAAAACAACTGATTAAAAATTGATATTAAATCGGTTTAATGTCACCCTCCCGCCGAAATGTAACAGGTAACTTTAAAATAGCTTCGAAAAATTGGAAAGGTGAGAAAAACCCTTAGAAGCGAGTAGACAGGAAGTCTGTTCTAAATCAGATTCGCAGACCTCATTGGCACTGTCTTTTATTACAGTTCACAAAAACTCTAGCTTATAGCTCTGATTTTATACTGTTGGCTTCCAGGCAAAATGTCAACTTCCAGACCCCCCCAAAAAAAACTTCTGTTCGAGATTACCTAAAAGTCAGCAGGTTAAATTATTACACAGGGTTATGGACGTCCCCGTTCAGAACTTACAATGAATTACTGTCAGGCGAGAGAAGTATAGTGTCCAATGGAGAAGTACAGAAATAAAAATGTGGTTTCACCATGAATGGAACTAAAGATAGAATGGAGGGAAACCTCATATGTGAGCATTTACAGGAATCCAGCTGTAATCTGGTCGCTCAGGAAGAGACCGAGGTATCAGTTGTGACTGTCACTCGTGTTAAGAGAGAAAACGAAGAAGTATCACCAAAATGCATTCAATCAGTATTAAATCAGTGATTAGCTTCATATTCTACTCCGTACTCTATATAACTAGAGCTTAACTGTAGAACAAATACACACCCTGTTTGTGTAAAGGTTTCTGTACCGCACCGTACAAGAAGCGTGGTTGATGATGTGTTTTACTGTATTTAATGTTTGTTGTCTTGAAGGAGCGAATCTGATTGCTGACATGATGGTTATGATTTGTGCGTCGGTGTGGGAAAACCCATCAAAGGTCGCTGCATCTGAATCAGATCCGGGACGAAATTGTCGTTTGACACTCATTCAAAAATAACATAACGTGAAATAAAAAAAAACCCTCATCCGGAGATCGCTAGTTCGATTCCCGGGTGATGCTGAAGCCTCCCGCAGCCGGGGACGTAAAGAGAGAGAGAGAGCTGATTGGCAGAGTTCTTCCAGCGGGGTGGGATGGGAGGCGCTTAGCGTCCCCACATCAATCACGGCTCTACAGCCAGCCATGTGCGTCTGTGGACCCTCGAGTGTGTTACAGCGCCCCAGACGGTGCGGGAGCGAGCTGGTCGAGAAGATGCGGTCGGGCGGCGTCACATGGTTCGAAGGAAACAGCGAGTGTCTTCGGTCCCCCTTGACTGGTAGATGTACCCTTAATGTGTGTGCGGGGGGGATTACTTTTGAATACGACTAAATTAGGCAGGGAAAAGTTGAATCTTTGATCTGTTAAAAATGTTTTTTTTTGAGAGATATAGACATTACAGTCCCCAACATATGAATGAATTCTGTTCCCAAGTCCAATTTGTTCGTAAGTCCAACAAACATTGTAGTAGGATACAAATACAAACACACCTCGCTCAATTATTTAAACTTTTGCTTCCATCAATTGTCTCGATTGCTTGGACCAGGATAAAGCCTGATTATCATGTGGAAGGAAGAAAAATTCAGCATATAAAAGGGTTTAACACTGGCAGTTAGACATATTATATAAGTTTCCAAGAATATAAATAATCTGTATATAATTTAATAATACACACACTGTGTATTTATTATTTTAAGAACTGATATTCATCTGAACATGAAAATCTCAAAATCCCCATTCAAACCAACAAAAGGAATCACTGAATGAAACAGCTTTGTTTTTTCCGCGATGAATTGTGCACTACAGCTTCTTCATTATACTGTATGTATAGACACACTGCACACATCTACATGATTTGACCACAGAGCAAGTCACAAAGCTGACATTCACTGCTAGAGATGCTAATGGGAAAATCGAATGAGTCACCACTGACGAAAAAAAAGCATTCCCGGGGCAAAGTGGCCTCATGCATACACACGTTATAATGCTGATGGTGCTTTTTTAGTGCAACACCTCCTGCTATACTGTTAAATGAAACCAAGCGCATGCAGATAAACTATATGTGACCTGTGTGTGTGTGTGTGTGTGTGTGTGTGGAGGGGGGGGGGGGGGGGGGTA
>JAAGKR010005679.1:37006-48882 GCA_011419295.1 Clarias macrocephalus
GGGTAGGGATAATGAAAAAGAAATGTCAGAAAATAAAAAGGCAACCACACAAAACATTACAGCTGATGTTTATTTCATAAAAAAAGAAAATTACAGATTGACAAAATCAAGATGAAAAAGTTTGCATTTTGAAAAATAATAGTAAAAAAAAAAAAAACACAAACACACACACACACACACACACACCAGTGAAATATTTCCATCAGGCTTTTGCACCAATTGTCCAAAGGCTTTACTAACTGCTGTGGAACACCGAGTTAATCATTTCCGCTTTTGATCAAATCCTCATCCTGTTTAATATAAACGCACATCTTCCTTAAGCAAATACGTGGCTTCCTCTGTATTTTCTAAGTGCCTCCCCCCCCAACCCCCCACAGTAAGCCATGGAAACATCACAGGTAGGTCCGAGATCACGGCAGATCTCTTTCCACCGTGCGCCCGAATCTCAGCTGACATCTCGGCAGACGTGTTTTGGCCAAAATTCATAGCGTGAACGCGATACAGTGCACAGTGCAGCTCCTTTTTAAAGCTTTTAAAGAGTTTCTCTGAAATCAAGGACTATCCAGTGCAAGTCAACATCTGGGACAAAGCTGTCCTCTACCACAAATCAAACAGGCGTGGTTTCCCTCCATCACCTCCTACCTGTGTGGAACCGTGCCCGAGATCTGCCAGCTGCTCGGCACCTCCTGCAACGACACAAAACAGGAACCGTTTTTAGACGCTTTAATCATATCACAATATGCAAACAGAGACCGTGGACCTGCTCCAGTTTTCAGCTACACCATGGCCCCTTTGTGGTTTTGGCTATAATGTAACGCCGTGAAGTCCAATGGAGCATATATTGGAAGTATTTCTCTTTCTTTCTCTCTCCCTCTCCATCTCTCTCACTCTTTTTTTTTTTTGTGGAAAATACATCTTAGTCTAAATTTGGTGGAATTCCCCTCACGGTGGGCAGCCTGCGTTTCCACAGGAGAGAAATCCTATGTTTTAAGACCTGCATGCTTTTTTTTTTGTCCCATTTGGTCTCGTGTAAGCTTGGAAACTGTCAAAATGGAAAAAAAAACCTGGGAAATTTATACGCACTGGATTGTACAATGAACAAAACCTTTTCAGAGACAGGAGCGTGTGGAAAGAGTTTGACTAAGGGTTAATGCACTGAGTGGGGATTATATTAGATTCTTATTAAGTAAATGTTAATGAGGTAAAAAAAAAAAAAAACTGTAGAAATGGCAATATGTTTTCCAGATACGCCTCATTTTTATACAAACTAATTGGTTTGATCTTTAATAAAAGCTCGTTGTAGGGCTTTTGTCTGAACAGTGGCTCGATTTTCAGGCTTTCACAGCATATTTCAATTCTGAACGCAGTAATAATTTGGTATTTGATCCCTGATTCGATTATTAAAAAAATATTATTCATTAGCCAACCTGACATTTCTATCAGCTATGTCACAATACCGAAGCTAATCAACCAATATTTGAAGATAAAGCTGAATCTGCTAGAATATGGCGCGATATGATATGAATTGTTGTTCACATCTAGGGGTCGCCACAGCGGACAATCCGATCCGCACACAACTTGGCACCGCTGAATGCCCTCCATGACACAACCCTACCATTTGATCTGGGCTTGGGGCCGGCTAGGATTTGGGTATTGGGTGGGAATTGAACCTTCCGTATGGCAGGTGAAAAAAATGTGAAAAATGGTTCAAATGAGACATTTACAAGAACTCATTTCATTGCGAGTTCAATGGACCGAACAAGGACAAAATCTTGATGGCCAGACGACTGGGTTAGAGCAACTTCAAAACAGAAGGTCTTATGGAGTATTTCTAGTCTTCAGTGGCCAGAAGTGCTTCAACTATAAGCAACCAGTAAACCAGCGACAGGGTCATGGGCTCCCAAGACTCCCTGATGTGTATGTGGAGTGAAGTCTGGCCTGTCTGGTGTGACCCACAAAGGAGTTTTGATAGAAGGGTGTCAGAACACACAGTGCATCAGAGCGTGTTGCTCTTGGTGGTGGACATGGTTCAGCATGGGCACTCGGACCCGTCTGCAGCGCCCATGCTGAACCATGTCCACCACCAAGAGCAATGGGCATATGAGGATCAGACCTGGACCACGGAGCAGTGGAGGAAGGTTGCCTGGTCTGATGAGTCATGTTTTCTTTTAAATCACACGGAAGGCTGGGTGAGTGTGTCGCTCTCCTGAGGAAGAGGATGGCACCAGGATGCACTATGGGAAGACAGCGTGATGCTCTGGGCAATGTTCTGCCAGGAAACCTTGGGTCCATGTGAATGTTACTTTGACCATTCAGAGTACCACCTCCGTACCTAAACCTTGTTGTTGACCAAGTATACCTCTTCATGGCAAGAGTATTCCCTTGCCATGACGGTAGTGGTCTCTTTCAGCATTATAATCCACCCTGCCATGCTGCAATTATTGTTCAGGAATGGAACATAAAAGCGTTCAAGGTGTTGACTTTGCCTTCAAATTCTTCAGATCTTTATCTGATCGAGCGTCTGTGAGATGTGCTGGAAAAATAAGTCAAATCCATGGAGGGCCCAACACGCAACTTATGGAACTTATAGGATCTGCTAAAGTCTTGGTGCCAGATAACACAAGAGGTCTTTTGGAGTCAATCTATGCTCAAGGGGAATTTACACAATATTAGGCAGGTGATTTTAGTTACACGGCTGATTGGTGTATATGAACAAAAAACATCCCATCCTGCTTCATATTATATCTTTTCCACCAGAGTGAATCACATGCTAGTTCATGTCTCTTGCTAGTGCCGGTTCAGAGCCGGTTCAATAGCGAACCTGGCTTTGGTTTTCCATGGGCTAGAGAGTGACGTCATTACGTCACTGTATACGTTTGTGTACGGCGCGACTTTCCCAGCAATGCTAGAGGCGATGCTAATGGTCGATGCTAGCGAGAAAACAATTCTAGTGGCAAGCACGATAACAACAATGGCAGCACTTCGACATGGCTTCACGAGCACTTCTCCAGGCTTTATCATTACTAGAAAGCAATTCGAGATGCCCTTTGCGTGTTGCGTCCATTTTTTAAAGATGGAGGTCACAGACTTTTATTTGGTCACGATAATCCCGCCCTCAGTCCTTGACGTAAGTGGTTCTTTGTTCTAGCCCAGCAAAGTGTTGATGTCGGCATGGAACCGGATTTTCTGTCTGAAGGCCTGAAAACAAAGAACTGGTTAGAAAATAGCCACCGGCTCCAAACTAGCTTCAGCACCACCTTGGTGGGAAAGGGATATACAGTATACTGTATCTGATTTGAGACAGAACCACTTTACTGTAACGCCAAGACAACATCCTTTTTCCAGGTAAGGAGACGTGAGCCGGTGTGAGGGGACGTGAAATTCTCAGGCCCGGAGCTTGTGACATGTGAAGTTGTCAAAACACATATTTCAATGCAGACAAAGTGAGCGTGGAGGCAGGAGAACAAAGCAGGTGAACGGGGAGATGTCAGAGCAGATCCCAGCGCCAACCGAGTCCCGGGAAGCGCAGCAGATAAACGGAGCGAGATTTAAGTTCTCCTATTGTTCAGCATTGGTTTCCAAGCTCCTCTATTACCGCAGTGAAACGTCTTTGAAACCGGAGACGTCAGCTGCGTGTGCAAGCTTCTCCCGCTGCCGCTGAATCACAGCCGTAAGAGAGCGTTTTCAAAAGGAGTCACTTTGTTTTGATCACAACTAGCAGGATGAGATATAATTCTCTTTATCCGAATCTACAATAGGTATTTAAAAAAAAGGGGGGGGGGGGGCAGATGAGTCATGTTACAAATGACACCATGATTCACGTGTTCGTCTTTAATGATGAGAGACGGAGTGATGCATACGACTGTACACAAGCTGGCCATGAGAGTTATTGTCGTTCAGATTTCAACCACCTACTCATTGATCAGAAGCGCTGATGCTCTTGCTGTGGTTTCCTGCACAGCTACAAGAAAGAAGAAGAAAAAAAAAAAAAAAAGCTTTTTAAAACCTGATCTGTGTGAAGGGAGTATGCTGACTCAGGCGTTTGTACAGCGAGTCCTGCATGCCAGGGCGGGTAGCTCCGCTTCAGTGAGGTTCCCACCGTCAGCTGGATAATGCTTGAGAAGCACTGTGGTGTGTTCTGGTGGAGGAGGAGGTGGTGTTGGTGGCGGCGGTGGCGAGGAGGGGGGGGGGGGTGAATTCAGGTTCTGGTGCTATCATTTTCCAGCTCTCTACTGAGCTGTGAAACACACACCTCGCGAGGGGAAATTCTCCAGACGAGGAGTGAAACACCACACGTGGAAACTGCTGCGCTCTATTCAATTGTCACGTTCAGCTCTTTTTAAAGCCTCTGGAAGGGACTTGAGAGAGAAAGAGCGCTAGCCGCACTGACACTAAAGGAAGAAGTTGTGGGCTTGCTGGGAAATTCATCAACAGTGAATAAACGAACCAAAAGCCAGACGACTCGTGTGTTCAAATGATTTCCTTTTTTTGTAATATCGTTATTTTTGAATGTGGTCAGGAAGTGCATCCATGCATAAGGGAACACACACTTATTCTTTCAACTAGCAAAAAGAAGAATGAATAGATAAATTCATGACGATCATACAAGGGTCGTTCAAGTCAAACCGAGATTTCTGTTTGCGCAGAATAACAGAACGTTAACGCACTTATCGCAGTGTTTCACTAGTGAAGGGATGCCGAAGCCATGATCGGACTGCCAGCTTCACGTCTGAAACGCTGGCCCCCCAGGAATTCCCAAACATGTCGAAATGGCTCGGAGCGAGTTCAGGACTGTACGGGGGACGTGGAATTAACTCCCAGCTGAGGTCGTGTAATGTGCAAGTGGTGTTGGTTAATAATCGTGTGCACAGCTCCCACAAATGGGTGCGTCCTGTAAGTTATCCATTAATTTTCAAGAATTAGGCATTCCACTCGCTGAATGTTCACGGGGACGACTGCAGCGGGCTCCAAGCCACCTCGGCCGGGTTCGCCAATCACAGATGTACGGCCATTTTTCAAATGTTTCCCCCATTCACTTTTTCCTGTGGCTAAGAGTCTTGAGGTCTTCTGTAAATGTCAATACGTTTTATGACTTCATTCAGAGAAATTTTATCATAAGTCCCAGTTTGACTTGAACGCCCCTCGTATATCAAAATGAAAGCAGGTTAGTAGTTTGGTAATCAATCAGTACCTGCGATGAATATAATTTATGCATACATGCTTTATGGAAATGAGTACGAGTATGTAAACTGGTACTGTACCATTTCGACAAATTAGAATTTTCTAATTAATATTCAAGCACAATCTGTTTCTATAATATCAATGTTTTCCAAAGGGTTATTAAAGGTCCCATATTTTACTGTTACTTTAACAGGTTAACACAGGTGTCAGAGCTCCTGAAAAGTGTACGTGTGTTAATGCTCCGGCTGAAAAACCCATTCAGGAGGTAACGCATATTTATCATGCCTCTAACTCCCTTCAGTACTCCTCCAAATGCACCATTTTTCAGTCCATGTAAATGAGCTTCTGCTGAGCCACGCCCCCTAGAGGGGGATCTTCTTATATGAAGTCACAACCGGGAGAAAATCTAATTGGAAAATAAAATTTAATCACACACACACACACACACACACACACACACACACACACACACACACACACACACACACAGGAAACCCATCTCAATGACTCAAACTGGCTAAAAAGTGAATTTTAACAATAATAGCTGCCCTTTTGAGATATTATCCGGGGGCCAGTGCTTTTAAAATTGACCATTTTCTTTATTACATCTACAGGACAGTTAACATTTCGTGGAAATGTTGTAACATGAAAATGGCTTTTATATTATCTAAAGAAAAATGAAGAGAAGCTGGTGAGGGAATGGTTACAGATTGTAGCTGTGAAAAGCTTGAAAGGTTTCAAGGGCGTTTCACAAAAGCAGATGGGAAATAAAGAATTGTAATCGTCAGCAACTATATATTCTTTAGGATGAGCTGTTATTGGAAAATGATCGAGAACAGTAGATTCACTAGAAGTCCCACCTCCTCCGCAGTCATTATTTTCCTATAACAGGTTTCGGAGGCGGATTCTTATAATAATGTAAATGCAGATACATTCCAGATGGCAGATATTCCATTCCAAAAATATTATACTATATAGTATATAAAATAACACTTTAAAACATGTAAAATATGAAATAAATAGTCATTAAACCTCACTTAATCTTCATTTACGATTCCTCTTGGCACTCGCTGCTTTAGACACAAAACTCAAAGTGACTCTGTTTTCTTCTTGCTACCGTCCTTGATAACTTTCTTGGGACCCCTGGTGCTGCGTCTTCACTAGGTCTTGCACAAAATGCAAAAAAAAAACACAAAAAAATATGTGGGTTTAAACTTGCCTGGCTTGGCTCTCCACTAACGCAAACAAGTTTTGAACGGCTTCCAGACATACGCCAACTTAATGTTCAATTTGACTCAGTTCTGTCGCTCGTATGGCAGAAAATACTCCATATGCCGGGGCGGATTTCTTGCAAAATATCAGTTCTTAAGGCGAAAACCTTAAACCCGCCTTAAGAACTTTCTTAACCACTGTAAATGATCAAACTGCAGACGTAGTTATATATAGAAGTGGGCGTGTGCTTCTAATTTGATATTTATATGATCTAGATTCTGGGATCAGAGTCGGTGCTTTGTTAAATTTTTGATTCTAAATGTACTTTTTGGGAAATCGTGCGTCAGGATCCGAATATTCAATACAAAGAAATCTAAGAAATTTTGGCTGAATTTAATGTTCATTTGGTCAGGATTACTTGACGACGGGGTCAGAAGTAAAGGGGAAACTCTAAGACTGCAACTAAAAGTCCCTCTTTATTCATGCTGGATTGTTCAAGCTGATAAATTAATGCACATGGCTGATGTTCACCGCCTGGGCTGTATGTTCTTTTGGAAAAAGTAATCAGGGATGGAAAAGTCGCAGTCAGTGTTTCGTTTCTGGTTCTTTTTACTCCGAAAACTTTTGTACTTTTCTGCACTTTTTTCCATGTGTACTGTATGTATAACTGTTCAGCATGACCTGGTAGTTTGTGACTAACCTATGTGCAGTTATCTTGGCTGAGATTATCTCGTATGTCACTCACTCACATTCTTTACTTTGATTGTGGTTTGTGTATTCGGACCGGGATGGCTTCGTTTTCTTTCTTTGTCTCTCTCTCTCTTGTTCCTCCAAAGAGGCCCAGTCTGTGCTACGTAGGTGTGTATGTGCTCCAGGTGCGTCTTAAAAAGACGCTCCGGCGGCAACAAGTCCAAACGCTCTCATTGAAAGAAGCCAATCTCACTATTTAAAGAGCTGCTTTGATATGTATGTGGACAAAGAAAAAGAAGAAGAAGAAGAAGAAGAAGAAGGAAAAAAAAGCTGAACAAACAAGTGTGCGGTGGAGGCAGCGTGTTGGGAGGAGAGGGGCCGAGGGCGCTCGGAGCACATGAGGGATTAGGGGAGACGTGTAGGGGGAGAAGGACTTTCTCCCTCGGCCCTTTGTGAGGCCCTCTGTTCGACGGCTTCACTGCTCTGTTTGTGTCCAGCTGACGGGGCCGGGCAGATGTTTCTTTGGCGGCAGCGAGCAGACTCACACTGCGACGGCCATTCAGGGAACTGTTTCACCTTGTCAAAGGAGCGAGACGAGGGATGAAAAGCGGAATAAAAAGGAGTGTAGGGGGGTGTTCGTGAAACACGCGGATAAATACCTCTGTGCTGCTGTGTCGTGCATGTCTCTGTTCGTGCAACACTCTCACACACACACTCACGTTTGCTTTAGTATCCTTTTAAAGATCTCACAGCTAATTAAAGCTACGCTAACGTCTACTATTAACCTCAGCTTTGTATTTATTTTATTTATTATTTTTTTTAATGGAAGTTTTTCTATATGAGGACAAGCCAATTCGTTCCATCTGGACCAAACTGTCAGATATTCCTATCCTTGCGAAGGACACATTTGGTCTCAAATTTTACATGAAAGCAAGCGCATACATTAAACACACAGTCTCACACACACATACACGTATGCATACATGCACGAAAACTGCTTACAACTTCCAGAGAGGCAAACATATCTACCAGTGTGGGAGCTCAGATCACAGAACAGAGACTGTTCAAATATATAAATGAGTTAAGAGGAAATTCCATTGTGTATCAGCTTTTTTTTTTTTAATGTTCACCTGTAGCCATGGCTGTAGCGGTTAAACAAAAAAGTGGGCAAACTATGAATTGCATGACCGAGGTAAGGCAGACAGCGGTTCGTTGGTTTAAAAAAAAAATTGCTATATTTCTATATAAACTGAAATTCATTGTTAAACAACAGAATGAAAGGAATAATGCTTCACGCCATGAAGTTTATTAATCACCATTAAGAGAATGAACAGTCAAAGACAGTATGGCAGATTTTTTTTTTTTTTCACCATTCAAGGAACCGAACAATCCATTCTACATTTCAATGACAAGAAAAGGTGAGTATTATGACCGTACACCTGCACATTTCTTTCACCTGAATGCCATGTCGTCCGACATCCCCGACTTAACTACTGTAACATAGCGACATTAGTAGGCCACCTAGTCATGTCAGTGGCATGAGTCAAACTGGGACCTCACTAAAAGCTAAAATGAGAACCAACACATACAGTAACAGGAACAACCAATTAGATTACTAAAAATGAATGAATGAATGAATGAATGAATGAATAGGTGGCACAGTAGCTTAGTGGTTAGCACTGTCGCCTCGCATCTCCTGGGTCTGGGTTTGATTCTCCTGGGTGCATGGAGTTTGCATGTTCTCCCCACGCTTGGTGGGTTTCCTCTGGGTACTCCGTTTTCCTCCCAAAGTCCAAAGACATGCAGATTAGGCCAATCTGTGTTCCAAATTGCCTGAAGTATACAAATTCGCATGTGAATGTTGACTGAAGGGCGTACGGCGGTCATGGTAATGTAATAAATACAATGGTCACCATTGCACTCCATGGTCCCTACATGGACTACAGAGGTTCCTGGATGGATGGAACGAATGACTGAATAAATCAATTAATTTATTGATAATATCTCGAAATAGTCTCATTTTATGTTGTGTTTTTTTTCTCGCAGTCTTCTGCTGGCATCAGCAGGAGGAGGCTGGCACTTTAAACACTTCAAAAATCGTTGAATATCCATGTTGACAAACTTTAACTGATCAACTGGCGGGCATAAGAGTAAAATTTTAAAGCTGTGTAAACGAGTCAGAGGTGAGTAAACGCTTGTTAGAGGCAGCTAAATGATCAGAGGTTAAACATTTACATTTAGGCATTTGGCAGACGCTCTTATCCAGAGCGACTTACTTAAGTGCTTTGAAGTTTCCACTAGTCAGAGGTGGTTAAACGCTGATTTCAGTGCATCAAAGAATACGCTATGTTTTAATCTGGCAAACTAACCGTAGCGAATTTTAAAGCTGTGTTTAAGCTACTCAGAAGTGAGTAAACTCTAGTCAGAGGTAGTTTAATGCTAGTCAGAGGTGGATAAATGCTGGTCAGAGGTGGTTAGATTGCTAGTCAGACATTGTTAAATGCTAGTCAGTGGTGGGTTTTTTTTAAAGGCTAGTCAAAGTAGTAAAATGCTAGTCAGGGGTGGTTAAATGCTAGTCAGGGATTGTTAAATGCTAGTCAGAGGTGGTTAAATGCTAGTCAGAGGTGGTTAAATGCTAGTCAGAGGTGGATAAATGCTACTCAATTGTGAATAAATGCTAGTCAGAGGTGGTTAAATGCTAGTCAGTGGTGTTTTTTTAAGGCTAGTCAAAGTAGTAAAATGCTAGTCAGAGGTGGTTAAATGTTAGTCAGAGGTGGATAAATGCTGG
This sequence comes from Clarias macrocephalus, assembly GCA_011419295.1. Taxonomy (NCBI): domain Eukaryota; kingdom Metazoa; phylum Chordata; class Actinopteri; order Siluriformes; family Clariidae; genus Clarias; species Clarias macrocephalus. Next base: position 46,878 of record JAAGKR010005679.1, read on the forward strand.
TCAGAGGTGGTTAGATTGCTACTCAGACATTGTTAAATGCTAGTCAGTGATGTTTTTTTTAAAGGCTAGTCAAAGTAGTAAAATGCTAGTCAGGGGTGGTTAAATGCTAGTCAGGGATTGTTAAATGCTAGTCAGTGATGTTTTTTTTTAAAGGCTAGTCAAAGTAGTAAAATGCTAGTCAGGGGTGGTTAAATGCTAGTCAGGGCTTATTAAATGCTAGTCAGAGGTGGTTAAATACATGTCAGAGGTGGTTAAATGCTAGTCAGAGGTGGTTAAATGCTAGTCAGAGGTGGTTAAATGCTAGTCAGAGGTGGATAAATGCTACTCAAATGTGAATAAATGCTAGTCAGAGGTGGTTAAATGCTAGTCAGAGGTGGTTAGATTGCTAGTCAGAGATTGTTAAATGCTAGTCAGTGGTGGTTTTTTTTTAAGGCTAGTCAAAGTGGTAAAATGCTAGTCAGAGGTGGGTAAATGCTATTCAATTGTGAATAAATGCTAGTCAGAGGCGGGTTAACACTAGTTAGTTGGCGTCAGAGGTGGGTAAATGTGTGTGTTATCCAATGATGGAAACTTTAAAGAACTTTTCTAAGTCGCTCTGGATAAATGCTACTCAGAGGTGAGTAAATGCTAGTCAGAAGTGGGTTAACGCTAGTCAGTGGTGGTTAAATGCTACTAAGTGCAGAGTAAATGTTAGTTAGAGGTTTTTAAATGCTAGTCAGAGGTGGGTTAAGACTAGTCAGTGGTGGTTAAATACTAGTGAACTTTAACTGATCAACTGGCTGACATAACAAACTATATGATTGGTCACAGTAGAGAGTCGAGGTACCATAAATGCTGTTTCAGCCCAAGATGCAATACACTATGGTTTCATCTGGCCAAACAATATAAACCCAAGCTGTCCAGAAGCTGTTCTGACACTAACTTTAACAGATTTTAAAAGCTGCATTAAAGCTACTCAGAGGTGAGTAAACAGGTAAGTAAACACCAGTCAGAGGTAGTTAAAATGTTAGTGGTGAGTAAATGACATTTGAGAAATTTTGCAGAATCTGCCTGTAATACAATTACTTCTTTTTCTGCTCAAACAATCATTGCTAATCTGGAAGAAACGTCTAATCACGATCAAGCCTACCATGAAAAATTTGCTAACCCAGCTAGCTAGCCGGAGAATTGCTATGAAATGTATCTGCTTGCATTTATCACATCGAGTATCCTTGTGCCCTGCGATGGGTTGGCACTCAGTCCAAGTTCCCTGGATAACAAAAGAACTTTAGAGCTCATTGATACCACGGTAATGTCTAACATCAGCTCACTATCTTACATAACATGATGTTTATCTAAATTCAGATATCGGTTTATGTAAAAGTTTTTTTTTTTTTTTTTTTTCAGAATCTCTGTCACTCTCTTTCTCTGTCGCTCACACACACACACACACACACACACACACACAGGCACACACACAGGCATTCTTATTATCTCCGCACTCAGGAGTAACACACGTGGCCTCAGCGCTGCCTCCTCCCCTAAAATGCTTTAATTGGACACACACAATACACTGTGTGTGTGTGCGTGAGAGTGTGTGCATGTATAAGAAAGAAGCAGAGGGAAAAGAAGATTGAGACAAAGCACTGAAATTCCTCCTACACCCACAAACCACTACACACACACCCGGAGTCCAGGTGGGAGGTACCTAATGTACCTTCTGAATGAAGTCCACAGTTAAAGAACATTCATATCACATAAACGTAATGTGAAAAGAAATGAATCATGGGGGGGAAAAATGTGTGAGGTTATCAAGTGAAAATAAATGACTCATGTGGGGCAAAAAAAAAAAAAAAAAAAATCACATAAAACATGAATCATGTTAAAAATGAGTGATGAAAAATTTGTGGAAAACACAACATAAAAAAAACACATTCTTAAATAGTTATGTGAAATCCTTTAAAAGTCTGATATGAAAGAGAAAGAAAAAGTGGATAGGAAAGTATCAAACAGAACTTGTCCTAAC